>CM072824.1:7365160-7665160 GCA_036937905.1 Salvia rosmarinus | reverse complement strand
CTTGTCAAATTTTAATTTGTGGGCATTGTCTCTGTTCTCATCTTAAAAATTTAAGGTAACATTTACTTTTTTTAGTGGGATTTGAAATGATTAATAAGAAATGTGACAAACTGTGGGATCAATTAGTATGACATTTACTTTTATTGTAAAAATGACGTTTCATTACAATTCTGAAACCCATTTTACAAAATTTATCATTTCATTTCTCTTTCCTGTTTAATAAAGTGGTCTCCTACTTCTACACTATGTAAGCTCCATAACATTATTCATACTTCACAACCATTACCATTTGAAATTTTGGCTTATTTAATCTCCATTGCGCACGTAACCAAAGTATTGACCACAGATGCTGAAACTCAAGCACAATCATGACTGCCTCCTAATGTTCCAAAATCTGTGAACTTTAACATGGGCTATGTTGTGTCTTAGTGAAAAGGGTGGGAGATGATGGTTTTGGTGGAAGAAACAGTTGTGATATGAGTTGGATTATCTTGTAAAACCCAACCAAATATCAAATAAATGAGCTCTAGTAGATAAGGAATATTGACTGATGGTAAAGGAATCCGGACATTAGACTTTTGTGTTTGGTTGTGTTTCCTTTTTATACATCTTATCCTCCTGATTATGTTACTTTCTATGGTAGTTGTCTCTATGTAAAGCTGTTTCTATTACTATATTTTCTTCTTCTGTACCCTGAGGTGTTGCTCAAATGATTAGGTTGAGAAGGCACACAATGCTGATCTTCATTGCGTAGATTGGAATTCTCATGATGAGAATTATATTCTGACTGGGTATGTAAGGATTTTAATATGCTTATGGTGGTTGATATGTTCTATGCTTATTCATTCTTCTGCTAATTGAACACATCATGATTCTGCTGGTTCCACTATGTAATATTTCAGGTCTGCGGATAATACAGTGTGCATGTTTGACCGCCGTAATATAACAGCCAATGGAATAGGATCTCCTGTCCATAAATTTGCAGGTCACAAAGCAGCTGTTCTATGTGTCCAGGTATTACTTGTTTTAATAATTGTGTATATCCTTACACAATGAATATCTAATATGTTTTCATCTCCTAATACAACTAAATATTTGCAAATCCCAGTGGTCACCTGACAAATGCTCTGTGTTTGGGAGCTCAGCAGAAGATGGGTTGTTAAATATCTGGGACTATGAGAAGGTAAGATTTTTAGGTGATATTTTCAAATATAAATATTAAATATAATGCTATATGCATTATACCTGTATATATAGACTGTTTCATGGAAGTAACAACATAGAGATAGCTTCATCTTTATTTTAAATCATAAGAGTGCTTCTTGTTTTTACATCTGCTTTTTTACTGTTATGTGTATGCTGTTTATCTTGTTGTAGGTTGGTCAGAAGGAAGACGCAGGGTCGAAGTCCCCTGGTACTCCAGCGGGATTGTTTTTCCAACATGCTGGGCACAGGTGAATGCCCTTATGTTACGTTAATGAAGTTGATCCCCATAGGCCATAACTATTATGCACTTTTGTTACTGTTATGTGATGCTGTCTCTTATATAATCGAAATACTGTTAGCATGATTATCAACCATTCTCATGCTGGCACGTCATGATCCTCTTCCCATCTATATGGAAGCATATATTTCTTCTATTAGAGTGACTATTGTATGCAGGAGACGAAACTAGTCATTTATTAGTCTTAAATTTAGATCCTTGAGATACCTGACAAAGTTCCCCCTGGATAACTTAAGTGTGACTAGTAACGGAATCTAGAAACACTGATTAAGTTTGATGAATATAATTTTATATGAAACAATGAATCCTCAAAGTTTTGGACATAAAGATGGCAGATACTGGTAAATGTGGAAGTTCTTGTTGGGTAGGTGATATAAATCAGGCTTGACACTTATCTTTAAAGCAGCTTAAATTTCTAGAGATGTGTGGCAATGTGATTGCTGTTTTAGGGGTTCCATCCACTTGCTCTTATATGATTGTAGGGCTAGATATTTGGCACTGAAAAATAAATAAAATTGTTTAGAGCATTGCCTGAATTTCTTTTAACGCAACAAACTAGGAGGAAGATTTTGAGTGTAAAAAACGGATGATAGTAGTAATAGAGGAAGAGAACTCTAATATGCCCATAGAAATGTGGTGTTGGAGAAAACCAAAATTGTGGTTACTATCTTGAGAGTTCCATCAGAAAAAATCACTTAGTCCTGGATGGTAAGAAATTTAGTGTCAAATGGTAATCGTTTTTATGTCATACAATTTAAATATGGATATCTTTATTTTTTGAAAGGTTATTGGTGCATAAACACACCAATTTTGGATCTATTTTGTTTTTTCCTACGAACTTTAAAAATTGTCACAAAATACACAAATTTAATCACTTAAGTGATTTTACCACGATTTTAAATTTAAGTCAAATTAAATCTGATTTGACATCGCGAAAATTTACCATAGACAAAACGGACAGTGATATAAACGACATCGTAGAGAGAGGATATCGATTATTTTGATCCCAACTAGAACCAGACAATGAAACAAATGAGAAGACTTGATTTTTGTAATGAAGATTGACGCAATAAATCATAGAAATGAAAATATCTGACTTATTTTGATGGAACAAACAGATCTAATTTGTCTTGAATTTGAAATTGTGGTAAAATCACTAAAGTTATTAAATTTATGTATTTTTTTGACAATTTTTAAAGTTCGTGGGAAAAAACAAAATGGGTTTAAAGTTGGTGTATTTATGCACCAATAACCCTTTTTTGAATGCAGCAAAATGTTTTTGCTATTCACTGTTTACTCAAATGAAACCCTTTAACCCTGTTCACTGTTTCCCCATTCCCAAAAGTAATCTTTAAGGAAGGGTTGTTTAGTTATATATGTAGTTCTCTCTCCTAACCTCTTCCTCTCAAGAACTGCACTCTAAATTGGTTGTAATTTTGGTTTCAGGGATAAGGTTGTTGACTTCCACTGGAATGTTTATGATCCATGGACGATTGTTAGTGTATCTGATGATGGGGAATTCTCTAGTGGGGGCGGTACACTGCAGGTATCATAGTGATCGGCAGTTACAGCACCTTTTAGCTGTCTTGCTAGGTTTTAAATCTGACTCGTCCCACATTTTGTTACGTTATGCAGATGTGGCGTATGACTGATCTTCTATACCGGCCCAAAGATGAAGTTCTGGTTGAGCTTCAAAAATTCAAAGACCATGTGATCGAGTGCTCCAAGACTTCTTGATGAAGTCGCGGTGCTGATTATCCTGTACTTTTCTTGAATGTAGTGTTGTATTGTCTTTCTAGAACTCGATGAGGACGGCGTAGGAACAAATCTCACACTAATTGTTGGTTGGTTTAGGCATTGAGGAGGATTTAGTTCAAGTTAACTACTTTTTAGACGTTTTATGTTTGGTGAAGTTATGAGACATCACTCTGTTATGTATGTAGAAATGAAGTGGACGTACGTGGATGAGTTGATTTATATTATTATATGGCTTAGTGTGGGTAAAATAATTTTCAGGGTTATTTGGTTTGAATTTTGAACAAGAATATCTGAAATGAGGCATCAAGTTTTATAGAAAGTAGATTTGTTATGCAAACTTATTGAAAACTCGAAACTTTAGGGATATTAATATTTGCTGTGTCGGAGTTTTATAATTGCGAAAGATAACTCCCGCTATAAATGTTTGTTATTTTAATAAATTGCAGAATTGCTTTCAGGGGTTTATGCATTATTAGCATATTTTATTGTTCTGCTACTTTATTGATAAGACGATACTGAAAAAAAAATTGGACATTAAGAATGAAATAAAAAGAAAATTAAGGCAAAGTTTAAAATGGTGCTCTCCTATTATAGTGAACGTGAGACCACTCTCTGCAGCATAGGTGGATGTTCATGTAAGAACTCTTAAGAAAAGGTTGGGCTCAGTGTAAGTTAACTTTGACTGAGACCACCTATTGGTCAATTCAGAACTATTTTTTATGATATCAAAATTAGTGTTATTCTTAATTATAGTTCAAACTTGATCCTATAGTGAATTAAACAAGTAGAGTTTATTGACGCTTATTGACGCTTAAATACATGAACTTTGAGTATGTTTTTTTTTTCATTATTGTGATTTTTCCCACAAATTGAATAACGATCAAAATTGAAACTGACATGGCAGTCGGTGTAGCTCCACTTCATCAAACAACATCGTTTTACTTATACAATATATATTAATTGGAGCTTAAAATACATGAATTTTGGGTCCATTTTGATTTTTTTCCACGAACTTTTAAAATTTATCAATAAATACATGAACTTAACGTTAATGTAATATTTTTCACAAATTGAATGATGGTCAAAATTAAAGCTGACATAACAATCGACATGCCACCATTTTATCAAAACGACGTCGTTTTATTTATTCAATATGTTTTTTTTTTAAATCTTAAATACATCTCACAACTCTCTCCAATCCAAACCTTATCGTAAGTTGATGTTAGAGAAAGAGAGATAGGATGTGATGTGGTGTGGTGTGGGTGTGAGTTAATGTGGATTTAAGATTTTTTAAATACATATTGTATAAGAAAACGATACCGTTTTAATAAAGTGATGTCACGTCGATTGTACCGTCATTCAATTAGAGAAAAATACAATAATGTTAAATGTGTATTTGTTGATAATTTTTTAAAGTTCGTGGGAAAAATCAAAATAGACCTAAAATTCATGTATTTAACCGTTGATTAATATATTGTATAAATAAAACGACGTCATTTTAATGAAGTGGCGCTACGTCGATTGTCATGTCGACTTCAATTTTGACCATCATTCAATTTGTGGAAAAATCACAATGATGTTAAGTTTGTATATTTATTGATAATTTTTAAAGTTCATGAGAAAAGCCAAAATATACCTAAAGTTCATATATTTAGGCGTCAATAACCCTTACAAATATTACAAATATAACTTGTATTTATCTTCGTTGTTCGACTAATTAAAGTTGATGCGTATCATTGGAAATTGATTTGGCTTCATAAAATAACATTATAAATCACTTATGCGATACATGTCAGCTTTAGTTGATTAAAAATTTAGACTCGGATTATTAAGTGAACAATGGAGATAATTACATACTTCATTTGTCCCTAAAATTTGTTCCTAGTTTTCTTTTTTGGTATTTTCCTCAAATTTGTTCCCTTTTCATTTATAGAAACTACCTCACAAAATAGTCCTTAATTATTATCTCCAACAAAACCCTTTAATTACATCTTTTACCATTCATGGTCCACCACTATTGTTACTTATTACCCTAACAACACCATTTATTTAAATATATTACCACTCATGACCCACAACTAATTAATTTAACACTACACTAATGTGGAACTCTTACTTCACTCAACAACTTTTATTAAAATCTGCATGAAAATTTTCAGAACATATTTTGAAGAGGATGGAGTATTATATTTGTAAATTTGGACTAAAAGGTAATCATGAGGAATTTTGGACTATAATTTAAGAATAACCCTTTAATTATGAGATAGTCTTATAGAAGAACGTCCTTAGATTAGGATGTATGTAGACTACATTATAAATCCCAATTTAATTGTGGTTCCCATGCAAAATATCAATTAAAATGATATTTTCATATGTCTTCACGTAAATACGACCTCACGTGAAACTTTGTCAATAATTAGAGCTAAGATATACGACATTTAAATGGGCAATAAATTACATGATTTGCATGATGCTTGGCTTTTCTTTTCATCGTTTTGACTTATTCATGTGATAGATCCATGTATTTTTTTGGAGAAGCATATCATAGAATTGAATGCTGAAAGTGCTGTCGAATTCAATTAGACCCTCAAACTTTTCAAGTTGACTAAATTGGAATCCTTTCAATGTGTATAGCAATCTCATAAACATCGCCATATTCCCATTTCTTGAGTGTTTATGTAACTAATTACCTATCACAAATATTATAGACTAGAGGTATTACTTCTAGTCAATGTACGAATCTTAATCATATATATATATATATATATATATATATATATATATATATATATATAGGGGAGGGTTAACGTGAGAATCATTTTTATTGTGAGAATGTGAGAACCAAAAAATGATGAATTCACAGTGAAAATTGATTAATCCATTTGGGAAAGTTCTTGAATCCAAAAAAATAGAATTTTCGCCCCTCATGTGATTCGAACCCGGTGAAAAATCTGAATTTTGAATTCATCAACTTTTCAACAGATTCATCAACTTTCATAACTAATTCATTTGGTTCTTAGTTTTTAGGATAAGAATGGTTCTTATTTGAACCAAACTCTATATATATATATAAGGCCTTATTACCTTAGTCAAGCGTGTATTGATACCCACCGACAAAAACAATAAATCCCAACTTTCTAATCTTTAGAAAATTAATTTTTGGGTTTAAAGAATGATGAGCTTTGATTGAGCGATTGGTTTTCTTGATAAACTCGTGTCCCCTAAGCTTATCGGATTAGTTTCTTAGTTTTTCTTTTGGAGTGATCGAGGATTCCACTATCGCTATTTGAAGTGCGCGTTAAGTAGGTTCAGTTTTATGCAATAATATACATGCCACACGAGAGATAAATATGTTTCTATAAGATAGAATAATTTACAAATATATATGGATTTTACAGTTATAATTTTGAGATTATTCCGTAAGCTTGTCTTAACTAATAAAATATCTCCGCATAAGGAATAATTAGTTTAATTTGAAAGGCTTGAATGTACAACGAAACACAATTCAGTTGGTAAGACGCTTCTCCTCCAATCAATAGATCGAGAATTCGAGTCATCTTGGATGCATGCATTAGTGTAATGAAAATTTGAAAAGCTTGAATGCCTAAGCTGTAAATGTTAAATTATTTTATATTTTTTAATATTAGTTCATAGTGACATAAAAATATCCTATTAAATGCATAAATTAGATTAATTTATTTTCGAAGAAGATGGCATGTCTGAGGTGACATCATTCTTTGACACCATAATTAGTATAAAAACTAAATTAGTATTTGGTAAATTAATCAGTAACAATGTCATGTTGAGTAAACTGCAAAAAAGAGAATATCAAAAGAAATTAACTTATCTCGTTGAGAATATAAACGGCCAACAATTGAGACAAGAAAATAATCTAGTGAAATCAAACTATGGTCACGAAGATGACTAATAATTCTATCTTTAGATGCATTGTGAAAAAGGCCACTTTAATTTTAAGATATAAAATTTAACAGATGCTAATCTGGAAACATATTGTCTCGAGATTCTAACTTCAAAACTTCAAAGACTTAATGTCCAAGAACATCTCCAATAGTCACCCTATAATAGAATTATATTTTATTATAGAGTGTTTTGATTTCCAATAATATACTTTGTTTTATTTTACATTAGATCAAATGAATAGTATCATTCTATATGTAAAGTGACATTAATCACCCCTCTAACTTTTTTTTGACTCAATAATATAAGGTATAAAAATAGAATATTTCTTTGTAGAATTAAATATAGAATTGATTGTTGGAGATGAATTTGTAATTACTCTATATTCTATTCTACAATAATGTAAAGTTCACTATGTTATAGAGTGAACCAGTGGGATGCTCTAAGCTCTACACCGTTGACTTCTCATTCACTCGAAATGTGTAACTGTTGAGGATCCTTACAGCCTCGACGTCGTCAACGCGCTCCCTGGCAGCACCTCCCGTCGACCCCGACAACTTCTTTGACCTGCACACAACAAAAAGAAACAAGAAAGAAAATGGAGATACCAAATCTCGGCTCAGGTGCGGCTCCTCCTTTGACGCACACACACAACCGCGGCTCCACCAAAGGGAGTGGCTATCTCGTTGGCTCCGCAATCACAGCCACAAAAGGCTATAGGTAGAAGCTTTCTCTTTATCTATCTCTATCTCTCGCAGGTTGCGCTCAAATGGGGAATAGGAGGCTACTGTTTCTTATTGCTTTCAACTCTCAAGCGTCGCTCACTCACAAAAGAATAAAACAAAGGTTACGTGAATTTGCTGCAGTCACTTTTTAATTAATAGGTTGGCAAATAGGTTAAAGTAAAAGAATAGAGGTAAAAAGGGCTTTGGGCTATTGCAGCTTTTTGGGCCAACTTATTATAACAATCTCCACCTTTGGCCCAACCGTGTTGCTGTGTGCATCGGAGAACAAACCGCACAATCATCATCGCCGAGCCCCCTTGTAAAATCATGAAGATAGAACAAGGGGACAGTTTGCCCGACTTAAAACCACAAAGGCTAAGCAGGGACTTTGTACAAACATAGTTTGTACGGATCACAAAGATCGAGGCAACTAACCAAATTCAAAGTTCAAGATCCTTTGACATGAACGAAGCTTCTCAACTGCATACACTTAGTACCCATATCAGCAGGATTAAAATCAGTGTGCACTTTCTCAAGTTTAATTATGCCTTTATCAACAATGTCACGTATAAAATGAAACCTTACATCAATATGCTTAGTTCTATCATGAAACACAGGGTTCTTACATAATTGAATAGCAGATTGACTATCAGGAAAAAGCACAACATCTTTATCAAGAAAACTAATTTCAGATAATAGACCTTTTAACCAAATAGCTTCTTTTAAGGCTTGAAGGCGACAACATACTCGACCGATGAGTTGATAAAGCAACTATAGGTTGTAATTGAGATTTCCAACTTATGCATGATCCACACAAAGTAAACACATAAGAGGTGGTAGATTTCCTATTATCTCTATCATTAGCATAATTAGAGTCCACATAACCAACAAGTTTAACTCCATCAGTACACTTAGAGAAAGTCAAACCAAGATTCATAGAAGATTTCAAGTACCTAAGCAACCATTTCAACGCTTCCCAATGCGGCATACCGGGATTAGACATGTAGCGACTTAGACAACTCACAGTATAAGCAATGTCAGGCCTAGTACTAATCATAAGATACATCACAGATCCTATAGCATTGGAATAAGGCACTTTCTTCATGACATTCATTTCAGAAGCAGTCTTGGGGGACTGATCCTTACTTAGCACAAAATGAGAAGCAAGAGGCACATTAGAACACTTAGCATTCGACATAGAGAATTTACTCAAAATCTTTTCAACATATGAAATCTGATTAAGCACTAGAGTACCTTTACTCCTATCTCTAACAATATCCATGCCAAGAATTTTCTTTGCATCTCCTAAGTCTTTCATCTCAAAGTTATCACTTAGACACTTTTGCACATACTTAATAGTCTTAACACACGGACTAACTAACAACATATCATCCACATATAAGAGCAAGAACATAGGCACAGAATCATAATCTTTAAAGTAGAGACAATGATCAAATTCACTTCTAGTAAACTTTAAAGATTTCATGCATTGATCAAACTTTATGTTCCATTGCCTAGGTGATTGTTTCAAACCATACAAAGCCTTCTTAAGGAGACACACATGATTAGGTTTCTTGGGATCAACAAAGCCCTCGGGCTGTCTCATGTAAATAGGCTTATCTAAATCACCATGCAGAAAAGCAGTAGTCACATCCATTTGCTTTAATTCCCAATTAAAGTGAGCAACTAAAGCAAGCATCATTCTAATAGTGGTAAACTTCACAACAGGAGCAAAAATTTCATTATAGTCTACCTCCTCTTTTTGAGTAAATCTCTTAGCCACTAACCTAGCCTTATAACGAATAGAATCAAGTTCTTCTTTCAGTTTAAAAAGTCATTTGCAATCAATAATAGAGCAATCTTTAGGTTCAGGCACAAGAATCCAAGTCACATTGGATTGAAGGGAGTTCATCTCCTTTTGCATAGCTTCCAACCACTTATTAGCATTCACAGATTTTAATGCTTCTTGATATGTATTAGGAGCATTACTATCTAGGGATTCAAACACATTGAAGGCAAACAAACACAACTCAAAGTCATTATACTTAGTAGGCACTTTAGTTGTCCTCCTACCTCTATCCCTAGTAAGTTGATAATCATGCATATCATCATTTTCAATAACATCATCATGCGTATCATCTTCATGCATATCATTATCAAGGGCATTATCAATATGATTTTCATGCAAAGTTTCATTAATATCAGGCACATTTTCATCAACAACATGCTCAGTATCACTTTCGGCACTCAAATCATTGGAACCATCAAAATGAATCAAATGAGAGAATTGCTCCACCTCACTTTGAGTCGTGTCAGAGACAGAATCAGCAGACAACAAGGAAAATCAGATTCATTAAAGATCACATCCCTACTAACAACGGCTTTGAAGCCAGGCTCATTTCTATCCCATACCCTATACCCTTTAACACCTTCTGTGGTATCTTAAAAAACATTTTTAGATCTAGGTTCCAATTTATCACCCTTTTATGCATAAAAGCAAAGACGACCAAACACACGGAGATTACAAAATCCACGAGCTACCACAGAAAACACTTTCGGGACACTCGCCTTCAAAGGCACAGAGGAGACCTATTTATTAAATAAGCGGTGTATGTATAGCTTACCCAAAGTTCTTAGAAAGCCCGAAGATGCCAACATGCTTCTTACCCTTTCTAACAAAGTCCTATTCATACGTTCACTACCCCATTTGTGGCGTGTAAGCGCAGTTCTATGTCTCTTAATACGGATAAAGAACACAAATCATCAGCGAGCATTACAAAACTCAAGGCCATTATCGTTCTCAAAACCTTAATCTTCTTTCCGGTTTGGTTTCAATTGAGTTTTCCAAGTTTTAAACTTATCAAAAACATCAGACTTATTCTTAAGCAGAAAAATCCAAACTTTTCTCGAGTAATCATCAATCACAGACAGGAAATACCTATTCCCACCATGAGTGGGCACACTAGCAGGACCCCATACATCAGCATGTAAATACTCAAGAATATCAGAACACATAGTCTTATTCTTCAAAGAAGACATAGGAAAAGAGACTCTATGTTGTTTGTCTAACACACACAACTCACAGAAAGGCATGCTCGACAACTTATCATCACCAAATGCACCATTCTTATGCAAGATTTCTAGACCCCTATTGCTCATATGCCCTAAACGTTTATGCCAAAGCACAGTCTTATCTTCTTGGACAGCATTCACAGAGATTGCATCATTAATGACAGCATTAGCAAGGAAAATATACAAGTTATGGCGTTTTCACTTTAAACACAACAAGGAGCCTTTCAAAATTTTCATTTGCCCTTCCCATCTACCTTCTAACCCATCATCTTCCAAAGAAAGACAAGACAACAAATTATAAGCGAAGAGCAGGCACATGACACACATTTTTCAAGGTATAAACATGACTGTAATCAAACTTAAGACAAATATCACCGATTACCAAGCAGGACATTTCTTCTCATCGACTAATGACACAAAACCATCATCGACATCTTTATAGTTTGAAAACATGTTCTTAAGCGGAGACATATGGAAAGTGCAACCGAATCAATTAGCCATTCATTTTCACATAGAACAGAGGAATGCATAGAATTCATGAAAACACCGAAACAAATCTTCCATAATTTCACCATTTATCACAACATTAGCATGCTCTTTCTTCTTAGGGTGTGGACACTCTTTGATAAAGTGACCAACTTCACTACGATTAAAACACTTTTTTCCCTTAGGCCTAGACTTAGACCTACTCTTACCACGAAACGTGTTCTTTCCCCTTGATTCATCATTACTAGCATGCTTGTGATTATTAAACTTATGTTGAGTTCGTCCTCTCACATGCATAACCTCACCAGACGATTTTCCACCCTTATTGTGTCTTAAATCTAATTCTTTGCTTTTTAACCCATTCACAACAGTATCAAGACTCACATTATCTCTTCCATACTTAATGACAGATTTCACGTCACTGTAAGAATCAGGTATAGCATTTATAAGCACAATAGGAGCATAATCATCAATGTGTTTATCACCAGTCAGTTTAATATCTTGTATTAAGTTAGTAAACACATCCAGGTTCTCATCTATCTCTTTAGACAAATCAAGTTTAAATCGAAAGAAACTTTCAAGCAAAAACATTTTTGAAGGAAGAGCGTTCAATATAGAGTTCTTGAGTTTTCCCACAATTCCTTAGCGAGAATCTAGCATACCAACTTTTCTTAACACATTGTCGGACAAATTAAGAATAATGGTAGAGCATGCAAGTTCATTCATTTCATCCTGTTTATCACTTTCCACATATTTTTGAGTGACAGCACGAAAAACTTTCTGTTGAACTAATACACACTTTATTTTTTGTTTCCATATGCTAAAATCCGATTTTCCATTAAAAGGAGACATGCCGTATGAGTTAGTAGCCATTGCACAAAGCAAAGATTCAACAAATGAATAAGGCAGCGGAAATAAAACTAACACAGCAACACGGCAAGTAAAACGGATCGAAAACACTACACAAAACACGTAGCAAAATGCAAGTTGGTAAACAGCAACAAATGCTCAAGCTTTATATCTTTGCTAATCGGCGCTTTTCTATGAATTTAAATACAACCTATCTTTGCGCCACTCGGCGGTCTCTAGGAATTTAAATTAAGGAGAGATTAAGCGATTTACAGGCGGTGCCTAAGATCGAGGCACCGTTATACTCTGGCGATCTGAATCGCTGATTAGCAGCGTCGCGATAACGAGACACACCTCGCTCACGATACCACCGCTGAGGATCCTTACGGCCTCGATGTCGTCAACGCGCCTCCTGGCAAAGACTCCCGTCGACCCGACAACTTCTTTGACCGCACACAACAAAAGAAACAAGAAAGAAAATGGAGATACCAAATCTCGGCTCAGTGCGGCTCCTCCTTTGACGACACACACAACATGGCTCCACCAAAGGGAGTGGCTATCTCGTTAGCTCATAATCACAACCACAAAAGGCTATAGGTAGAAGCTTTCTCTTTATCTATCTCTATCTCGCAGTTGCGCTCAAATGGGAATAGGAGGCTACTGCTTTATTGCTTTCAACTCTCAAGCGCTCACTCACAAAAGAATAAAACAAAGGTTACGTGAATTTCTGCAGTCACTTTTTAATTAATAGGTTGGCAAATAGGTTAAAGTAAAGAATAGAGGTAAAAGGGCTTTGGGCTATTGCAGACTTTTGGGCCAACTTATTATAACTTGATAACCATATTCAAATGCTTATATGAGTTTATCATCATATCCGTCTTTCTTAATAAGATTAGAAGGACTTTCGAACTTAGAATTTAAATGATTAGTGCCGATGAAAGAAATTTTAAATTCCAACAAAAAATTTATTTCATTAAGCGATCACGAAAATTATTATATATAATATAATAATTGAATATGATTTATACATATATTTATAAATCATTATATAAGTAATATATGTCAAGGTTTAATTTATAATCTTTAAGATCGGACTTGAGCCCGTAAGAATAAATCATATAATGGGCTTTGGTTTAACAAGGCCCAAAATGAAAGCCCATGGATAATAAAACCCTAACTATATAAACTCATCTCCTCCTAATCCTTGAACCCTAGCCCCCATTTTAAGAAAATCTCTCATTCCTCCAAGCATCAACAAGAAAGGATCTACAAAGGTTTAACTTTAAATCCTCTATTAATTTTATATGTATATACGTATATATGTATTTGTATGTTGTTATGTATGAAAATAAAAGATGAAGGGGGGTGGGGTTGTGTTTAGTTTCGAGAGGGAGAGAGAGCGAGAGGCGGAGGCGGCGGCGGCAACGGCAGTGAGTGGCGATGGCGGTCGGCGGCCGATCCGCCGCGTCGCGTGGCTCAGCGTGTGTGTGCATCGCGTGAGTGGTGTGTTTGTCTTGTGTGTGTGCGGGGCGGCAGAGGCGGGGAAGTCCGGTGGCTGGGCGGCGCAATGGACGTTGAGATCCGGCGTCGGCAGCGGCGTTCTCAGCACGTGCGTGTGTGTGCGACGTCGTGTGACGTCGTGTGTGTGCGACGGCATGTGCCGTCGTGTGTGTGTGTGTGTGTTTGTTGTTGCGTGCGTGCGTGCGTTTGGCCGTGAGAAGGAGGAGGCCGTGGCGGTCGCCGCCGACCGGCGACGTGGAGGCGGCGGCGGCCTCGCCGCGTGGTGGCGAGAGGGCGAGAGAGAGAGAGAGAGGCGTGAAGAGAGAGAGAAAGAAAAAAAAAAATGAAAATGGGTCACGGAATTTTGGTGGCCGGTAAAAGCGGCAGCAGGAAAATGGGATGTGTTAGGTTTAGGGTTTTGTGATGTATTGGGCTGGGCTTGTGTTGTTTTAATTAAATGGGTGATTCTATTTATTTAAGAGTTGGGCCCTTATTTTAAATTAAATGGGTGACTCTTTTATTTAAATAAATAAATTTGGTTCTTATTTATTAAATGAGTTGGGCGAATATAATAAAATGTGGGCTTGGATTAATTAATAGTTGGACTTCATTAAAAAAAAAATTAATTGAGCTTAGATTTAATTAACGATTGAGCTTTAATTTAATTAATTACTTGACTTGCTTTAATTAATTAAATCTTTGGACTTTAATTAATTAAATAAATAAGGTTTAACTTTAAGACTTAATTAATTAAATTATATTAAGTCTTATTAATTAAATAATTAACTTAAACTTATATATAAGTTTAAATTATTTAATTATGGTAAGTTAATTAATTAATTAATTAATTAATTAATTAATATTAAGTTTAATTAATTGATTGATTAAGATAAGGTTAAGTCAAGTTTAAATTATCTTTAATTTATGATTAAGACCTCTTTAATTAATGTAATTAATTTCTTTTAATGAAATTAATTAAGTTAGAATAATTAAATAAATTAAATTATGCTAGTCAGTGCATAATTTGATAATTATATTATGTGTTATATTAAGCAAGAGTCCTATATATATATATATATATATATATATGATTTTAGTATGCAATTTAATTGCATTATACTTTTAAAAAAGTATTTAACAATGAAGATTATGAAATTAAATTGTTTTTAAGCGAAAAGTCGAGTAAGGGTATTGTTGGTGCCTTAGCCGATATAAATTAGTTTTCAAATTTAATTATATTTTGAAAACTAGGCTTAACGAATCATAAGCTAGTATCCTACTCTACTTGAGCTTAAGGCTAGCTTTTGAGACCTATTAAGATTAGTGCTTCTTGTAGGTTTTGTCGATCGAGGGATTAGCGTTGCTTTCAGAGAAGCGTACCATAGTGATTTCCTCGAGGCTTTGTCCTATCGAGGTGGGCTTTTCTTTCTTATCCTCAAGGATAAAATGATTTATTTATGATGCTTTATGCAAAATGAAAAGTATTTATTTATGATGCTTTCTCTTTGAGAAATGATGAAGAAAATGATGTTCATGAAATTACACCCCAAAATGTTTATGTTTTTATGTATGTATCCTATCAATGTGTTGGTTCTTGACAATGAATGAAAGAAAAGTTGTTGGGTCGCTCCCAATTCATGAAAAAATCGAATTCGGATCACGTGCTTTATAGCACGGATTAACGTGTACACTCAAGTTGTTGTGTCTTGTAAAGTACGATTCACGGCGGTCACGTGACGAGAGGAGGCTCCTTCTACGGCGTTCAAGATTCGTGAAATGTTATATGAGGAATGAAAGGATATGGATCATACATACAAAGAAAATGTCCGGCGACGATTTATGAAAATGCAAGAAAATGTTTAGTAAGCACGAGTATTTCAAATAAAACCTCGTGGAGTTCTTGATGGGCGATGTAATTTAAAGATGAAAATGTTTTGGCATGAGTCCACCGAGTGCATTCTTGTACTCACCGCATGTTGTTTTAAATGTGCGAGGTTGGAAGTGATCTTGATGGAGCAATGTTGAGCAATAGAATTCTTTTGTCAACGAAAGTTAGTACCTTGAGTGCACATCGTCATATGTATTCACATGTTTTCCGCTGCAAGAATACTAAGTCATTTATATATTATGTTTGTCAAATCCTAATCTCTTGGAAAATTCTAAGTATTCCTTATATGTGTCTCACAATTTAATGTTCCATGTCCTCATTCGTTTCTTAATTCCCGTTCGAGTAATAGTCCCTGCTAATCCGTCTTTTGGAAAAGTGGGCTGTTACAAAGTGGTATCAGAGCAGTTCGCTCCTTGAATTCCAAAATCTCCTTCAAAATTAAGTCTAGATTGAGTCACTAGACTTGTTAGAGGTCAGTCGACTATGCTCAACACTCCATCACATCAAGCTCAACCGGAATGAGGTAAATGATTTCTCTTCCAAAGTTTTGAAATGAAAAGTTGAAAGTGAGAAAGGATGAAAATGATTTATTTTTTTTCAAAAAAAAAAAAAAAAAAGAGATTCCCACAATATGCAGGTATGGGACTGCATATTTAAGGAAAACTTACAGGATTTGATTTGTGCTAAGTAAATGATTCTTTCTCAAATTTTTGAAATAATTTTTAAAGTGAAATGAAAGTTATGAGGATTTATTGAAAGTGAAAGTTATTGCAAATGTTGCAAATAAAGTTTCATGTCATGAAGTACAGAGTGATGAAATAATAAGAAAGTTGTTGGTTCGCTACCAACATATCATGGTTTAATGATGTTTATCAAGAGGATGTTGTCTTGATCGGGAAGTTGTTGGTTCGCTACCAGCGTATGATAATGTATGATAATGTCATACGAAAAAGTATTGACGAATATGTGTCGATAAATGAAATGTTTGAATTCATGGAATTGATAAAGATTTATTGTTATTAATGATGAAAGTTGTCATGTGAATTATCAAGTTATTTTCATATCTTTGTTTTGTGAATTGTTTAATTGTTTCACAATATCATTGTGAGTCATTGTACTCAGATAAGCTAAGTTCATTGTCGTGTTAGGGACAACCCAACCTTAACGACAAATGAAATCGATTGTCGAATTAGATTTTCAAATCTTTTCGATCATGCATGAGGCATTATCTAAGTTCATTGTCGTGTTAGGGACAACCCGAACCCTTAACGACACAAGAGAAATTGATTTTGAATTAGATTTTCAAATCTTTTCGATCATGTATAAGCTGTTGGAACCTACATGATAATAGCTTCCACAAAAACGAAAATGATTGATGACGATATTTACGGATTCATATCCTAAAATGATCGGAATAAGGTATGGGTTCTATCACCTGTTGTGTGTACCCAAGGACTGTTTTGAAGCGTAAGTCGTGATAGCCTCGCTATAACAACTTAGAAAGAACTAGTTCATTGTTTCACATAGGCGCTTGAACATAGAAGCGACATGGAAAGATTGAGGATTCACTTGAGTTACACCATTATGGTTATGATTAGTTCTCATGTAGGTGTTAACTTACCAAGAATGAAAGGCGTCCGATAGAATGTTGGGGCCGAGGGCGAGGGCGATGGCGATGGCGTGGTCGTGAACAAGGAAGAGGTTTTGTCCATCAAGAACATAACTCACGAGTTACAGGACCGCATGAATGAAGGAAGGTTCCGCAAAGAAAACTCCGTTGTTGATGGACCGGGTGATCCGATGGATCTTTGAGAAATGGATACGAGCCGTGGAACAATTTTTAACTATATTCGATTTGAAGACAAAAAAAAAAAAGTGAAGTCGTCACCTACCGGTTGGTGAAAGAAGTCGACTTCGGTGGGAGTCGATGAAACGCACCATGGTGAGGAAGAACTCGAGAACCTCACATGGGAAGAATTCATGATTGAATTGTATGAGAAATACATACCGAATGTTACCGTCGGAAGAAGCGAGCGAGTTATGGAATCAAGCGGAGAACTCACATCTTCTTGTAAGGCATTAGACTTAACTCTGAACCATCTAGGAAGCTTTAATGATTAGCACACCTGATGGAAAAGGAATGTCTGCTGAATACATTGTCTTGAACTTAGAATTGGACATAGGTGCTTTGAAAAAAAACTTAGGGCAGACTTATATGTCATCTCTATAATAGAATTTGACATCATCTTAGGAATGGATTGGCCCACCAAAGTCAATGCCACAATTTTGTGTAACGAGAAAGATCTCCTTCGGACCACTTGGAAAGGAGGGACAATTTCAGCGGGATAAGAATGGAAAAGGAGTATCGGTAATATCCGCCATGGAAGCCACCAAGATTATGAAGAAATGAGGTTGCTATGCATTTCTCGTCGACCGACAAGAAGACCAGAGGTGGAGAAAACAATTGGAGAAGTTCCGGTGGTTCGAGAGTACAAAATGTTTTCGGAAGAATTGCGGGTATGCCACGGATCGGCAATTAGAGTTCACAATCGACTTGGAACCCAAGCAGCTCCGATCAAAAGCACCGTATAGGATGGCCCCACCAATTGCAAGAACTAAAGATTCGATTCGAGGAACTGTTGGACCTAAGTTTCATACAACCTAGTGTATCGCCATGGGAACACCGGTCTATTCGTCAAGAAGAAAGGCGAAACATTAAGGATGTGTATCGATTACGAGAATTGAACAAGCTCACTATTAAGAATAGATATCCTCTCCCGGGATAGACGACTTGTTAGACCAATTGAAAGGAGCTGGAGTATTTTCCAAGATAGACCTAAGGTGCGGATACCATCACTCAAAATGAGAAGGATGATATTCCTAAGACAACGTTTAGAACACGTTACGGACATTACGAGTTCACGGTGATGCCGTTTGGGTTGACAAATGCCCACTTGTTTTATGGATCGATGAATAGAGTATTCCATCAATATCTCGATAGTTTTGTCTTAGTGTGTATCGATGATATTCTCATCTACTCTAAGATCAGGAACAACACGAAGAGCACTTGCGTGTTGTACTCAAGATTTTACTAAACGAGAACTTATATGCCAAATTCAGTAAGTGTGAATTTTGGTTAAGGGAAGTGATGTTTCTCGGACATATCGTGTCAGTTGAGGGAATCAAAGTGGATCCTGCTAAAGTGGAAGCCGTCGAAGGATGGAGGACACCATCAAACGCCAAATGAGATCAAGTTTTCTCGGTTTGGCGGGGATACTACGACGTTTCATTGAAGGATTCTCAAAATTGGCTAGGCCAATGACACAGCTTCTAAGAAAAGGGACCAAGTATATTTGGACCGAAGACTGTGAAAAGAGTTTTCAAGAACTTAAGACAAAGCTAACCACTGCTCTAGTGTTAGCAATCCCAGATGAGAATGAAGGATTCGTTATTTACACGGATGCATCAAAGTTGGGACTGTGTTGTGTACTAATGCAAAACCGGAAGGTGATAGCATACGCATCTCGTCAATTGAAGCCCCATGAGTTGAATTATCCGACTCATGACTTAGAGTTAGCTGCAGTCGTACATGCTTTGAGGATCTGGAGACACCACCTTTATGGAGTCAGGTGTGAAATTTTCACAGATAATAAGAAGTTTAAAGTACCTTTTCGAGCAGAATGATCTGAATATGAGTTTTCAAATTTTATTTATTGCCCAAGTTCGCTATTGAGTTTAACTCATGATCTAGTTTCATTTGGAAAATCACTGAGTTTTCACTTTTCGTGAAAGAAGTTAACAAACGAAAATTTCATAAAGAGTTATTTTGAAACCAAGCCTTCATGTGGTGAGAAGTATTTGTGGACGGGTCTAGCCACCCATATGACCAAAGACATCTCGGTGAGTCGTCATTCGATATTCGGATCCTATATTCCAATTATTCAATTCGAGGAACATATTGGTTCAAACTCTCAAAAGTACAATCGACTCAATTTGAACCCTTACACTTGTAAGTTGTTTTGATAAGTTTTCTTCAAACCTCGAAACTAATAAGTACGATGTAGGTTGACTTACCTTGTCACCTAAGTTTTTAATTTGTAAGTGATAGACATCAAGTTATGATATAGAAGTTCTCGATGAGGCGAGATATATTCTTTCCCATGATACACATAAGTACGACGACCCTCGAGGGTTTTGCAGAATCGATGATGATGAGAAAGTTATACTCCCATGTGAGTGTTATGATAATAAAGTTATGAACGAAATACTCTTTAGCATTGAGTGCAAGAGTAGAAGTAAAATGAATATATATGATATTCTTGGGAAATAATCTCATATTAATATTTTATAAAGAGAGAGATTACAACTTACCTTCAAGATAGTTGATTGTCCTTAAGACCTCGTTAGTAGGTTGGACATGTTTAAAGTTGGTGATGCACGAGATTCTTTTCAATGGACATATAAGGAATGATAGCATCTTTGTTAACAAATCTCTCGCTTTATACCTCAACCCTTAGAATTATGCTTGAGTATAATTGATTTCGAATATACGAGACCTTGTATGGTCGAGAATGTCGATCACCACTTTATGGGGATGAAGTGAGTGAAAGAAAGTTACTAGGTCCAGATCGAGTACAACAATATTGGAAAGGTCGATCACACCAAGCAAAGAATCAAAGAAGCTCAGGACAGACAAAGGTCTTACACCGACAAACGTCGATCAGACTTATAATTCAATTTCGGGGATCGAGTTTTTCTTAAGGTTTCTCCTTCAAAGGGAGTTATACGTTTTGGCAAGAGATGAAAGTTACGACCCCGCTATATAGGACTTTTCGAGATCTGATGTGGTAGGCCTCAGTAGCTATGGGTTGGCTTTGCCACCAAGCATTTGAGGCGTGCACAATGTGTTTCATGTCTCGCAATTAAGAAAATCGTGTTTGATCCGAAACATGTAATTAAGACGATGAAGTAGTCCAGCAGGGACTTAAGTTACTGAAGAAATACCGTCCAAATTTTGGATAGAAAAGTTCAAGTTTTGCAGAACAAACAATTGTTCTCGTTAAAGTAAAGTGGAACCATCATGGTATGGAGGAGGCCACATGAGAACTTGAGGACAAAATGAAATCTAAGTATCCCGATTTAGATTACCAAGGTATGGAATTTCGAGGACGAAATTTTTATAAGGATGGAGGGATGTCATATCCCGTCTTTCTTAATAAGATTAGAAGGACTTTCGAACTTAGAATTTAAATGATTCGTGCCCGATGAAAGAAATTTTAAATTCCAACAAAAGAATTTATTTCATTAAAGCGATTCGAAAATTATTATATATAATATAATAATTGAATATGATTTATACATATATTTATAAATCATTATATAAGTAATATATGTCAAGGTTTAATTTATAATCTTTAAGATCGGACTTGAGCCGTAAGAATAAATCATATAATGGGCTTTGGTTTATGAGGCCCAAAACGAAAGCCCATGGATAATAAAACCCTAACTATATAAACTCATCTCCTCCTAATCCTTGAACCCTAGCCCCCATTTTAAGAAAATCTCTCATTCCTCCAAGCATCAACAAGAAAGGATCTACAAAGGTTTAACTTTAAATCCTCTATTAATTTTATATGTATATACGTATATATGTATTTGTATGTTGTTATGTATGAAAATAAAAGATGAAGGGGGTGGGGTTGTGTTTGGTTTGAGAGGGAGAGAGAGGCAGAGACGGAGCGGCGGGCGCGGCGGTGGCGCTGCAGCGGCAGCGGTGCGCAAGGATGTGGTCGGCGACTGATCCGCCGCGTGCGTGGCTCGCGTGTGTGTGTGTGCATCGCGTGAGTGGTGTGTTTGTGCTGTGTGTGTGCGTGGGTCGACAGAGACGGGGGGAAGGCCGGTGGCTGGGCGGCGCAATGGACGTCGAGATCCGGCGTCGGCAGCGGCGTTCTCAGCACGTGCGTGTGTGTGCGACGTCGTGTGACGTCGTGTGTGTGCGACGGCATGTGCCGTCGTGTGTGTGTGTGTGTGTTTGTTGTTGCGTGCGTGCGTGCGTTTGGCCGTGAGAAGGGAGGAGGCCGTGGCGGTCGCCGCCGGCCGCGACGTGGGCGGCGACGACGCCTCTGCCGCGTGTGAGTGGAGAGAGAGGACGAGAGAAGAGACGAGAGAGAGAGCGTGAAAGAGAAGAGAAGAGAAAAAAAAAAAAATGAAAATGGGTCGTGAATTTTTGGCACGTACGATTGGCAGCGGCGGAAAATGGGATGTGTTAGGTTTAGGGTTTTGTGATGTATTGGGCTGGGCTTGTGTTGTTTTAATTAAATGGACTGATTCTATTTATTTAAGAGTTGGGCCCTTATTTTAAATTAAATGGGCTGACTCTTTTATTTAAATAAATGGGCTGGTTCTTATTTATTAAATGAGTTGGGCCAGAATATAATAAAATGTGGGCTTGGATTAATTAATAGTTGGACTTCATTAAAAAAAAAAAAAAATTGAGCTTAGATTTAATTAATGATTGAGCTTTAATTTAATTAATTACTTGATTTGCTTTAATTAATTAAATCTTTGGACTTTAATTAATTAAATAAATAAGGTTTAACTTTAAGACTTAATTAATTAAATTATATTAAGTCTTATTAATTAAATAATTAACTTAAACTTATATATAAGTTTAAATTATTTAATTATGGTAAGTTAATTAATTAATTAATTAATTAATTAATTAATTAATATTAAGTTTAATTAATTGATTGATTAAGATAAGGTTAAGTCAAGTTTAAATTATTTTTAATTTATGATTAAGACCTCTTTAATTAATGTAATTAATTTCTTTTAATGAAATTAATTAAGTTAGAATAATTAAATAAATTAAATTATGCTAGTCAGTGCATAATTTGATAATTATATTATGTGTTATATTAAGCAAGAGTCCTAATATATATATATATATATATATATATATATATATATATGATTTTAGTATGCAATTTAATTGCATTATACTTTTGTAAAAAGTATTTAACAATGTAAGATTATGAAATTAAATTGTTTTTAAGCGAAAAGTCGAGTAAGGGTATTGTTGGTGCCTTAGCCGATATAAATTAGTTTTCAAATTTAATTATATTTTGAAAACTCGGGCTTAACGAATCATAAGCTAGTATCCACTCTACTTGAGCTTAAGGCTAGCTTTTCGAGACCTATTAAGATTAGTGCTTCTTGTAGGTTTTGTCGATCAAGGGATTAGCGTTGCTTTCGAGAAGCGTACCATAGTGATTTCCTCGAGCTTTGTCCTATCGAGGTGGGCTTTTCTTTTCTTATCCTCAGGATAAAATGATTTATTTATGATGCTTTATGCAAAATGAAAAGTATTTATTTATGATGCTTTCTCTTTGAGAAATGATGAAGAAAATGATGTTCATGAAATTACCCGCCCAAAATGTTTATGTTTTATGTATGTATCCTATCAATGTGTTGGTTCGCCAAAGAATGAATGAAAGAAAAGTTGTTGGGTCGCCCCAATTCATGAAAAATCAATTCGGATCCCGTGCTTTATAGCACGGATTAACGTGTACACTCAAGTTGTTGTGTGTTGTAAGTACGATTCACGGCGGTCACGCCGACGAGAGAGGGAGGCCTCCTTCTACGCGTTCAAGATTCGTGAAATGTTATATGAGGAATGAAAGGATATGGATCATACATACAAAGAAAATGTCCGGCGACGATTTATGAAAATGCAAGAAAATATTTAGTAAGCACAGTATTTCAAATAAAACCTCGTGGAGTTCTTGATGGGCGATGTAATTTAAAGATGAAAATGTTTTTGGCATGAGTCCATCGAGTGCATTCTTGTACTCACCGCATGTTTGTTTTAAATGTGCGAGTTGGTGGTGATGCGATGGAGCAATGTTGAGCAATAGAATTCTTTTGTCACCGAAAGTTAGTACTTGAGTGCACATCGTCATATATGTATTCACATGTTTTCCATTGCAAGAATACTAAGTCATTTATATATTATGTTTGTCAAAATCCTAATCTCTTGGAAAATTCTAAGAAGTATTCCTTATATGTGTCTCACAATTTAATGTTCCATGTCCTTGTTACGTTTCTTAATTCTCGTTCCGAGTAATAGTCCCTGCTAATCCGTCTTTTGGAAAAGTGGGCTGTTACATTATCAATATCAGTATCACACAACAATTGATTTATGATAAAATTAGCTACTAAAACATGGTGTATATACGTTTTTTTTTCTTTTTAATTCATAGGGAATCTACGGTCGCTATTTTCTGTATGTACTAGGTAAACTACATATTCCTATGCAATAGCCTGCAAACCACACAATACGAGTAAATCATACTTGAAAAACAAAATGTGACGGCTGTCATATCCCATCTTTCTTAATAAGATTAGAAGGACTTTCGAACTTAGAATTTAAAATGATTCGTGCCCAATGAAAGAAAATTTTTAAATTCCAACAAAAAGAATTTATTTCACTAATTATTATAAAATGATTACGAGAATTATTATATATTATATAATAATTGGATATGATTTATATATATATATACTTATAAATCATTATATCAAAATGATATACTAATGTTTAATTATTAACTTATAATCTTTAAGATCGACTTGAGCCGTAAGAATAAATTATATAATGGGCTTTGGTTTAACAAGACCTAAAATGAAAGCCATGGACAATCAAAACCTACACCATAAAGGGTTTCACTCCTCATTCTTTGAACCCTAGCCTCCCATTCACTCACTTCTTGCAGCCTCAACAAGGAACTTCAAAGGTTTAAACTTTAACCTCGATTTCATTTTAATGTGTCTATTTGGTGAGTGTGCGTGAGTTTTGGGAAAGGAAATGAGGTTGTGTGTTAGGTGTGTGTGCTTGAGTTACGGTGGGGAGGAGAAGGAGTATGAGTGAGAGTGAGAGCAGAGGCAGAGGCAGGCGAGAGAGGGCAGGCCATGTCGCTATCGCCGGTGGTGGTGGTGGCGGCGGCATAGGTGGAGAAGGAAGAGAGCATGGAGTTTGCATGGGTGTGTGGGTTACTGTCCGTGAGAGTGAGAAGAGAGGAAGGCGAGACGACGGTGACGCCGGGTGGCGTCGTTGCTGTGGTCGGCGTTCAGTACAGAGAGAGAGAGTGCCGAGAGGGTAAGGGCGAGGAGGAAGAAGATCGGCGTGTGTGTGTGCGACGGCGCGCGGGTGTGGGCTGTTGTGTGTGCGTCGGTTCAGGGGGAGGGGGACAGAGAGAGAGAGAGAAGAAGGAGCTGAGGTCGCGGCCACGATGGCGTGACACGCCGACCGGCGACGTGGCCGGCCGAGCGTGGAGGTGGCGACGCGATTCAGTGTGTGTGTGTGGTGAATGAGCGAAAGAGAGAGAGAGACGTGAGAGGTGGGGGAGGAAGGGAGAGAAAACAAGAAAAAAAATGAGTCGTCGAAAATGGTAGAGAAGTAGGGTTAGGTTTGAGTTTGTATTGGGCTGAAATGGGTTGTTCTAATTAAATTAAATGGGCTGGGCTCATTTTATTTAAAGTGTGAGTTTTAAATAATTAAGGCATTGGGATGAAAGTTAATTTATGGGCTCTGAAATTTGTTTTAAATTAAGTGGACCGCTTTTAAAATAGATTGGGCTGAAATTATTAATTCTGGGCTGAGTTTTATTTTATTTAATTCATGTTTTGGGCCTCATATCTGTTGGGCCGAGAAGGATTTTAAAGGATGGGCTGGACTTTTAACTAAATGCTAATGGACTCTAATATGTTTTAAATTCTGGGCCCAAATTAATTAAGGAACATGAATAGTTGGACCTTAACAATTAAATAAAATGTGGGCTTAGATTTAATTCATGATTGGATTTTATTTTAATTAATGACTAGACTTGTTTTAATTAATTAAATCTTTGGATTTTAATTAATTAAATAAATAAGGTTTAATTTGAGACTTAATTTATTTAAATTATATTAAGTCTAATTAATTAAATAATTAACTTAAACTTAAATATAAGCTTAAATTATTTAATTATGGTAAGTTAATTAATTAATTAATTAATTACTATTAAGTTAAGGTTAAGTCAAGTTTAAATTATCTTTAATTTATGATTATAACGCACTTAATTAATGTAATTAATTTCTTTTAATGAAATTAATTAAGTTATGATGATTAAATAAATTAAATTATGTTAAACAAGTGCATAATTTGATAATTATATTATGTGTTATATTGCAGAGTCCTTAATATATATATATATATGATTTTAGTATGCAATTTAATTGCATTATACTTTGTAAAAGTATTTAACAAAAGGAGATTATGAAATTAAATTGTTTTAAACGAAAAGTCGAAAGCAAGGGTATTGTTGGTGCCTTAGTCGATATATATTGGTTTTCAAATTTAATTATATTTTGAAAACTCGGCTTAACGAATCATAAGCTAGTATCCTACTTTACTTGAACATAAGACTAGCTTTTCGAGACCTATTAAGATTAGTGCTTCTTGTAGGTTTTATCGATCAGGGGATTAGCCGCTTTCCAGACGCCGCATTATAGTGATTCTTCGAGCTTTGTCCTATCGAGGGTGGGCTTATCTTACAAAAGTATATTTGAGTTATATGCTCGATATTTCATGAAATGCAAACCGCTTATCCAATAAAATGTTTTGTGTGCTCGCCTCGCTTAAGGATCGTATATGTATCGATCGAGATTCTCTTTAATCTAATACGTTAATTGAGAATTGTGTACACCGTTAGTTGTTTCGTGGGTTGATCTCCATCGGCACCAACATAATCATGAGGCGTTATAAGGGTGCTTGTCCGATGCGTCCGGCACGCGTCATGTTATTATGGTGCTTGTCTCGATGCGTTCCAAGCACGCGTCATGGAATTATGAATTGTCCAGGTTACGCCCCGATGACAATAATGGGGCATGTGATCCGACGGTGGCTAGAGGCCCGGATCAAAGCGAGTAATGTAAGAGTCGTGACAATGGGCCCAATAAATGAAATATTTTGCATGCTTAGAAGTGGTTTCTCTTTTAAAACCTTCTAAGTTATGTTATCGTGATTGGATAAACCGCTTACGGATTTATGAAATGTTTATGAAAATGCATGCCCACCGAGTACATTAGTACTTAGCCCAAATATTTTCAATGTTTCGTGATGATCAATGGGTGCGACGGGCAGAATGAGATTTGAGTTCACTCCGCACTTTACCTGATTATTCCATATTTAGACTTCGATGAACTAGCTCAAATTTTATTTTCCTTCTTGTCTATGACTTGAATTATTTCTTTTGATTGAGCTTAGACTCTAAATCCTTGATGTTAGTATTGTTGATGTATATTGGCTATCAGAAGCATGAAACTAAACTTGAGATCCTGAGGATAATTATTGTTTCGATTGGATTACATCCTTCGATGTCTTCCATTTCCATTTAGGAAGCTATTTCCAAATGCTATGGGTTTATTACCTTGACCATTCGAATCAACTTATTTACTTCATATTTTCTATTATTTTTATTCGTCGTGCCTCGATTTACGAGCTTCCGTTATTTTTAGAAATCGGGCCGTGACAACGGCTCAAACCCATACGACGTTAGTGGGTTCGAACCTATAACATTTTAGTCACAAACATCTACTTTACCATTGGATTGTTCCAAAATGACACGGTGTATAGATGTTTCCTTATCCATTGACCTATGTATTTTACTTGGAGAAGGCAAATAACCTTTTGAAACTTAACAATGATCATCAATATTTTTTAAATATTAATTTTGGTTTTTTTTGTTTAAAATCGAGTCACTTGAACATATAGGTCGGTCCCACTTCACTTAATGGTTTGTCGAAGAAAAGTTTCGACATAGTTAGAATAATTAAATGAACAAGGATATATTGTTGGAAGATGCTGCTTTTATAGCAAGTGTGAGAGGAGAATTTAATTTGGATTTGAAGATGAGGAATGGGTGTTGAGAAAAAAAGCTTCAACCATAAATATAGAAACACGTATACTTTCTTTTCGGGTGGGGCCAACATATTTCCAAATTCCCAAAACTTTTTAGTACACATTCGACATAGAAAGACATAAAATTTTAGGGGACACAAAAAAAATAAAATGCCAAACTATTTTGATGAAGGGTAATTAGGGTAGCTAAGTTGGTATTTTTTGTGTCTTTTTATATTTGACCTCTTTATTATAAGTTTTAGTTTTGCACAGAACTATAAACGATTCCAACAGTTTTTCAGATTAGATTTTTCTTTGATATGCATGATAAATGGAATAACTAATAATTCCTCTTTTTAATACTCTAGAATCCAAAACCTTTAAACAAGTATACACGGTGATGATAATGAATAATAGTATTAACTTTTAATTAAATTTTATTAATTATAGTTAAATTTTAATTAAGATAGATAAGTCGTGCATCGAAGATAAAAGTAGAAATTAACTCCCTAATAGCATCCCCAATAGGGAAATGTTATTGGGATGCATCTCCTAGATGTACATATACCATGGTGGGAGGGAAAGGGGGAGGTAACGAGAGAGAAGAAAGGAGAAAGAAGATGTGGTATCACCTATTAGGAGGCACTGAAAAATGCATAGGAGTTTTCATATATTTCATTTTCTTTTTCTGCATTTTGCACGTGTTTCATGTGTTTTCTTCTTTTTCTTATATTTCTAATTCCGCATTCAAAAAATATTCGTAAATCATATATTCAGTTAAAAAATAAATAAAATTCACATTCTACGACGGCGGCTTTACAAAAACAGGTTAGTCGCTGTCGAATTTACCGCCGACGAGGTTAGTCGCCGTTGAGCATCCGACGTTGTGCTCAACGGTGACTAACCTATTTTTTGAAAAGTTGTCATCGTTTTATGCTTGAATGTGAATTTTTTAACTGAATCTATGATTTATTTATAATTAATTATGAGTTTATTAAGTATTAGTTACATTGTATGCTTAAAATTAAATATTACAATTTTATTAACTGATAATTAATATGTTTTATAATGATTGAAAGTAACTATCAAATTAATTTACAATAAATTAAAAATAATAAATATGAAATTTAAATAAAATGTGAATAAATATTCAGTGATTGGAAAGTGATATGTATAATGATGTCAGCAAAAGTTTGAGTTTGAGAAAATATTGTTGGAAGTGAAAAAGAGGAGGAAAATATGGTGAAATACCTGAGATGATATTAATAAAAATCTGAAAATGATGAGGCATTACCGGAGATGCTCTAATAAATATAGACCCTATGATTAGATCTGTCGAATCCTCCCATATATGTTAGTTATTATTTTATTTGAAGATGCTCTCTTTATTTATTCTTTTACTACTTTATTTGAACACTTTTAAAAGTAAGGATTGATACCCACATGATAACATACTTTTATCGATTGTATTATCTTAAAATTCTCCAACGCAATTCGCCTAATTAATAAGGATGGAGATGTCGTTGTTGCATTTGGTAACCATAAAGCTACCTATCTTTTAAAATCAGTTTATTATTTTTTATTTTTCGGACAAAGTAGTTCTCATTGCATATGATGGTGGTGAAGCCAATTTAGGATTCGCAGATCACAACATGGGCCAAACTCTATTTGTTTAACAACTGATTGGTCGTCTAAAGACAAGTCATAAAGAATAACTGATAAATGTGATTCGACAATTTGATTACACAAGAATTATAAATGAATGTAAGATAGCAAAAATATATTGTATTATGGACCCATGCTAATAGGTTGAAGGGACACGTTTCGACCGTGCAAGGAGAGATAAATTAAATAATCTTGGACTTTAGAGGCATAGCATCACCTTTTTTAACCTTCTCCTTTCTATTCGAAGAGAATAGAGACTTAACTATTCTTTAAGGAAATAATTAATTATAGAATGAGAAATAGCATTAGGTAGTATATTTCTATATTGAAAATTATGATTCTAGAAGAAAAATAGCATTGCAAATACTCTATTAACCCTACATTTATTCTACATATAACACATAATAAGACACCGACCTTTTACTAAAATAATTGTCTTTAGTTAAATTATAATGTTTCAAGCGTTGTCTATATAGAAGGACCACACTTTCGGACATAGCCCTAAAAAAAGTTATTTAAGAAATAGTCATTGCCCATTTCGTCTAATTGGTCATCATATTTGATAGATTTAACTTAATAAATCTAATAAATAATAATAAAAGTATGTATACCTTATGGTATACGTAAAACAATGCTTGTTAGAGCAGAATTGGAATGCCACCGTGTATATCAAAATGATATGTAAATTGAAATAACTGCAAAACAGAGCCGGGGAGTGGTCTCCGGGTAGACACCTCGATGCTCAAGTTAGTAATGTATTGTGCTTGAGGTTTATTGAATGCTTAAGATTGCGTACCTTATACCTTCAAGATAGGGGTATTTATAGATGTAAAAATAGTTTCACTCAGACTTATTCTCATTCCTTTTGGGAATATGAGATAGGTAGATCTTGCGAGATCTACGCCGCTCTTCTCGCACCAGGTCTCTTATGAAGAGACATCTTTTCATAGGACATGACTCCTTTTACGGTGTCGTTCCATTATCATAAACCTAGGCTTGTGTTTATGCATATAGGCTTTTTGGTCCATCCTCAAAAGTTAATTACCTATAGTAAACTTGCTGACTTGACATTTTCGTAATCAATAGGATACACGTGTTTAAGCCATATAGATTTATCTTGTGATGAGTCACATATTATATTTTATTTCCTATCCGTATTAAATGTTTAAAGTGGATTTCTATTTCAGATATTAGAACTTGATTTTCATTCCATTATTTTCACATATATAATGTATGGTAGATTTTCTTTATTTAATTATTGCAATTAAGTTACTACCGTCCAAAACAATGCTTACAACCTAAGGAAGAAGTAGCAATTATACTTTCATCACCGCAAAAATTCCTTGTCGATGATTGAAAAGAAATATCAAGTCAATCTAGCAATTATTAAAAAGGTGTAAAGAAACTTTATGTTAATTGGGTTGATTTGATACTAGGTTATGATTGTTTTGTTATGGGAATGCCGTCCCAATGTTAGGTAACAATTAAAAGTTGTGAGGATATGCAACATTATATATATTAGGGAAATTATTAGTAAAATTGATTTAATGTATTGTAGACATCAAATGATGTTGGATATCACTTATATGTAGCTATATAGACATATAATGAGCTGATCGATAATATAACTGAATGCATGGCATTGTTACCTATTAATTGATTATACGTGAATAAACCTGATCTATAAAAATGAAATATCAGCCATAATTACGTTGTTAAAAGTTTATCCAAACCAAAGTCAAAAGGGTACATTTTATATATATGCCATCCAACTTTCATTCTCTTAATTCAATGGAGACTTTTCGAAGAAAAATCGACATTAAAGATGAGATAGAATGAAGAGTACAGAAAGATTTTGTTTGTAGGTTAAAACGGGCGAATCGATGAGTGGTAATTATTTCCTCTTTTCTCGCCCACTTTTTATGATATGGTCGATCATCAAAAAGTGATTGAACGTTTCAACCCACATTAAGCAGACAGAGGTACACAGCCCATTCTTAATGTAATTATAGTTCTAATGTATAAAAGTAGAAAAAAAAATAGTAATGTAAGTTTCAAAGTTCATAATAATTCGAGTTTTCTAGCTATTTAAAGGTGAAGGACATTTAGCACATGTTGCTATTCCTGGATCCAGAGGGGAGATGTGAGTACGTTCGATTGAGTAATTTCTTAGATGTATTACCGCATCAAGGGTTAGGCCCACTTTTTACACTATAGCGAAACTTTACTCTTTTTTATTCCATACAATAAAATATACTCCATTGAGATACTCAAATATAAAAAATAAAACTTATGTAATGAACTTTCCATTGAGATACTCAAATATAAAAAATATAGGGATAAATGGGATAAAAAAGAGTATAGAAGGTATCTGTATCCATCTAACAAAGATATAAAATTGGTGATGTCACACCTATTTTAAAAAAGTAAAAGTATTTTGTAAACACATTGTACGTATTTTTGAATTTGTTTTTAATTTTTGAATTTAATTTATAAGAGAGGGTGGTAAATATTTATTAAAAAGAAGTGCTGAAAATTCAATTAAAATCACAAAACATTAATTTGTTAACTTTAAATTCGAAAGAAAAAAATGTTAGGGAGACGATAAATTTCGAAAAAGAAAAATCTATATATCATGAAATATTGGAATATATTTGAATTTGGAACATCACTCTTTCAATCTTTGCATGTTCTCTATTACAGGATAGTACATAAGCTGAACACGATTGCGATTTTAGGTCCCAAACATGATTTTTATATATTTTTATTTTAGTAAAGTGATTAATGTAATGTTTAAAACGATCTACTGGTTGAGTAACACATTAACTAGCAATTAAATTAGGACATGAAAAGAAGCATTAATTAGCAATTAAATTAGGACATGAAAAGAAGACTGATAACTGCACACGGCAATTGTGAGTTTATGTCTCAAACATTTTTTTATGTTACTGGACTGATTCATTTAATGTTTAAAATTATCTACTGGATGAATAACATATTAATTAACAATTAAACTATGACATAAAAGAATACATGTAAACTGCACACAGATAGGATACCGTAGTACACGGTTGAACACGATTGTGATTTTATATCCCAAAACATGTTTTTTTGGTTGATTTTATGTTACTGCAATGATTAATTTAATGTTTAGGATCATCTATCGGATGAATAACATATTAATTAGCAATTAAAATAGGATATGTAAATTGCACACGATTATATTTTTCGTAAATCTTCTTAATGTTTTGTATGTTTACAGATGACTTATTACATGTAGAGCTGGCAAAAGGGGCGGGTCGGGCCGGCCCGGCCCGGCCCATCGGGCTTGTTGTTTTTACTGGGTCGGACTGACCCGACTCGAAATGCTATCGGACTAAAAATATGGTAGCTCAGCCCAGCCCCATCTGGGCCATCGGGCCACCGGGCCAAACCCGCCCAATATTTAATTTACTAAAATATTATTTTTAATTTCAAAAAAATATGATAACAATAAATAAATTAAGTCTACTAACATCAATTTCAAAATAAATAAGATAAATTATGTCTACTAACATCAATTTTATTTTCTATATTTATTATTTCGTATTTACTACTAATATAAAATATAAAAAATTTAAATGTGTGGGCGGGCTTTTGGCCGTTAACCCCGGCTTTTTAGCCCTAAAGTCTTGGCCACCGATGGGCTATGTATGGGCTTTTAGGCCCGATTTTTTCAGCCACTATTTTTACGAGCCCAACCCAACCCCAATTTCGGTACCTCGGGCGGCCCATCAGTAGGCCAATTTTGCCACTCTAATTACATGCATTGGGAAAATTAGTAAAATGTTTGGTATAATTCTGTTTTAACTATGTTTTTTAGATCTCAAAACCTGCTGATAATTGTCCCGTTGATATAGCTTAGAGTTGCTCACATGTTAGGGAATTAGCATTTTTGGTTACAGGTTCCAGCAGAAGAACTGTCAGTTTGGACAGGCCCAAGTTGATGGAGTTCAAGCAATATCAAGATAATCGATCGATAGGAATATCGCATCAACAAGAATCAAGAAAAACACCGATCAATATGGCCATCAAGACCAAGTGATGCAAACTAATGTCTGAAGACTAAAGTATAGCGATGCTGATGAACAAAGTTACTGAAGAGTGAAGACTGACGTCGGAAGATTGAATATAGAAGACTGAAGACTCGATGCTGTTGAAAGCAAATAAGTCAAGAATATGACAAAGTGTCATACTAGCAGTTGACAACCCAAGTTGGGAGGTCAAAGCTGGCGACTGGATGTCAAAGCTACTAATCAATAGTTAAAGCTAGTGATAGTCAAAGCTGGCTGATAAAAAGTCAAAACTGACTATTTCTACATCAAAGTTGAAAACGTCATACTGACTCATGTTCCAAAACTAACAAAAGATGGAAGTCCAGCCTATTGATAAAAGAAGGAGTTGACTCAACTGGTCCAACTTAAAGTCAACGTACTGATAAAATACAGAGTCAACTCAACTGAAAAACATGGAGATATTTAAGCTTTGAGTGTTTGACTCGCCACGTATCGTAACTTATATGCAGAAGATCCTAACATGTCAGGACCGTTGTTTAGAGTTGCAGAGCTACAATGTACGATGATGTAGACCTGACATCGATGTACGAGGATTCAAATTAGAAGAATTCAAACGAACAAATAGAATGAATGTGATTGGTGCTCCCTCCAATGATATTATTCATCGCTCACTCTATAAATACGTAGAATCCAATCTTTCAAGGTAACCGAAATATTGCATATTCGAATTCCCTAAAGCATTCAAGCTCAAAGCTCAAGAACTTATTCCCAACTATTTCAAAGAAGGAAGCCTATAGAGTTATCAGTAAACCTTCAGAGCTCAAATATATTCACCAGCTTAAGATTTTAGCATACACTTCCTTAAGTCTAGGATACTTATTTTTTAGAAAAAAATAATTTACTTTAGGGGCAAACTGACAGTAGTCTTGCTGATGAACAGTTTCTTTTTATTTAGACTATTCACAATGCCGCACAAATATCAATTTGAGATAAATGCTCTTTCTGGATACGCTAGTTGAACACAAAACTAAACTGACAAACATGGTTTTTGCATGAATTTTAGGATGTTTTTATGCCAATTCACTAAACAAAATCATGTTTGTTATGAGTTATATTGCAAAATCTAGTGTTTTATGAAAGTTTGATACTTTGGGCTTCTTTCTGGAAATTTGAAGGAAAATGAAGACTATTTTGGAATGAAAGGATCACATATTATTATTAATGTTTATTTCGTAGTCTTTGGTTTTTAATTGAGAAGTGTATCCAATATTGTGACAATTCATTTTTGATTATTTAAATATTTTAGAAATTTAAATGAGTTTGAGTGCGTAATTAAGTGAGTATTATTCTGTGAGATTGGATGAGTATAGGTATAAATCATTTTTTAAAATAAGTTTGAGACGTGTATAATAAACAAATTTTAAATAGATTCGGAAATAGAAAATACTTAATGGAGACTCAACTTATTGTAATTCCTAATCCCAACTGGCATTCATTGCACGTGTATTTTAAAGAGCTTAAAAAAGCATGTAAATTTATTTGGTTGACAAAAAAGAGAAAATGAGTCTTAGTTTGCATACATCTAATTCTGCAGGATAATATCAAAAGAAGAAAAACAAAAGGTGCAAAAGTCGAAAGCAAGTGGGGAAATAGTCAATAATGCCAACTTTATTTACATTACCTCAATCAACAGTCGTGAGGCCGTTGAAGAGGTGCACCACACAAAACATTGTCATTCTTTTCTCATTTGTTTAGTTCTATAATTACATTTTTTTCAATTCGTTCATATACAAGGAGTCTAAGAGTTTTTGGACTTCCTTAGAATTTTTTTTACAAGTCTTATTAATACAGTAAGGGAATGTTTACTTTTTCATGATTATCATTTTGAATGATTGAGTATTTAATATATTAAATGTATGATAAGATAATTTTTAGTGGATGATTAAAATTGGGATAAACAACTTTTCTATTATTTGAAGAATTATTTCAATCCCACCTATATTGGTTGAATTAAAATCAATGGAGAACAGTTCAAATGATTCGAGCTTTGTGATATCTTCAAATAATAATATTTAAAAGTAAACACTTGATTATGTTGGATTAACTTTAGCTACCAAACCTAATCATATAAAATAAATACCCCTAATAAGACTGATAAAATTTATTTCAAGTAGCAAAGTTGTGGCACTAAAGTCTCTCTCTTACAAGAGGTTACTGACATGTGAGGTCGTACTTCTATTGTTTGGATATTTGATCTAATTTATACTAATTTGACTATAGGTTTGATATAATCTAGTTTATACTAATTTGATCAATTTTTTATATATCTTGTATCTAAAGAAAATGCACGAACAAGATCCAATTGGCTTTTCCCCTTGTCTCTTAAATATATGTACGAAATAACGCTAGATTTGATTATATCCAACGGACACTATTGTATTCATTTCCGGCTCTTAACTTTTGGTTTTCCTAAATTCAAAATCACGTCGAAAAGTAGGGCTTTTAAAAAAAAAAAAATCTTTCAATCTTCAAACATTAAATCCAAAAACTTTTATGTTCCACATAATATATCATTAATTGTTAATTTCCTTAATTCATACAAATTGCATATCATTAAAATACAAAAAACGCATCCAACTTTTTTATATTTTTTTCCTATAACTATTTTTCATAATCTATTAAATCAAAAATATATTATATAATTAAAAAATAGAAATAAAATTTGTAAATAAATATAATATGACATATATATAATATGTATAGTGGGAGGCGTATAGAAGTTAGTTTTCTGAATTTACTAATACAAAGATAGATTCATAGAAACGGGTAGATTTCAATTTTGGACGTAACAGTAACAGTGATGTGGTAGTGGTAGAGTTTGAGTTGTAATTAGAGGCACTTTCAGTGGTGAGTGTACATGTCGTCGTTTTGCTACGGAAGAGGACCTGTCAGTTCATGCTGTCTAACCTAAGAATGCAGTATTGCAGAAATGATAAAACTCAGAAAGGCATCTCTGCTTGCTGTCTCATAGTTAAGGACATCCTTGATATGAATCCCAATGCTCATAGTTTGTTTTATTTATCCTCCCCTCCTTCCTTTCATTCTATATTACTCTCTTTGTCCCGTCCAAGATGACTTGTATTTTTTTGGGATGAGGAATATATACAAGTACACACTTTTGTAAAAGTGTGTACAGATGATGACCATTTGATTTTTTTGATACAGCATATACCCATTTGATTTTTTTAATATATATGTACTGAGTCTTCTGTGTGAAATGTGACATGCCACTGACGAAACAGTTAACTAATATGTGAATCATAAATGATTACGAAATTATATTTATATTTAGTCTATTCGATAATTATGAGAAAAAAATTATATAGAGCAAAAGTATGAGAACAAATAATAATTAAATCATTGAATCATGTTTTTTTTTAATAAAATAAATGAATCCAAAAATTAGTTAACAAATAAAAATCGAAAATTACGGTCGATAATTCCTTGTTTCCAGTCGATCGGAATCATACAATTATCGACCGGAATCAGAGAATGAGAAAATGAAAATAACAATTTAATTAATTCATATCTCCGGTCGATCAGAAATATCAAAATGGTCGACCGGAGATATGAATTATCGACCGGAAACAAGTATATATGAAATGAATTTAATACTAATTATTAATTCATGTCTCCGGTCGACCGGAAACATCAAAGGGTCGACCGGAATCAGCGAATTTTCGACCAGAGACACCATTTTTCTGTTTTAGAAATTAATTTAAAATGAATGTATGATATTTAAATTAATATTTACAGGTAATCTATGATGGAAATTTTGCAAAATATTGAAATGCTGAAATTATCACACAACTTATTAATTTTGAAATATTTAATATTGAAATTATCCATCATATTTATAGTTAATTTAATATTGCACAAAATAGTACTGCAAACGTAAAAGCTTACAACTAAAAAGAAGACAAATAAATGCTGAAAAATTACAGAAAAATTGCTGAAAAAGAAGAGAAAGATTTGACCAATAATTGAACCAATTCTATCCTATTTATACAACCGATCGGTAACAAATACAAATCCAACAAATTCAAGTATTCACAATTTGCACTTGCTGCTCGAATTTTATTTGGTTCATTTCGTTTTATATTCAAAATTTTCAATTTATTTCTTCAATCCGGATCCCAATAGACTATGTCTCAACAAGTAAGTTATTCAATTTTTATTTATTTTCGATCGAATTTTTTTAATTTATTGTTGTTTATGATATTAATTTGTGTTTATATTTATTATTGTTAATTTTGTTGTGATTTATTATTATTAATTTTGTTTAGATTTATTATTGTTTATTGGTTTGGATAAATTATTGCATAATTGCTTAGATAATTAATTATTGCATAATTCGTATAGATAATTGGTTATATAATTGGATATAATTCGCTTAGATAATGCGCTCGTATAAATTTATATTTAAGTGAGTATTTTAATTTATAGGTGAATTTAGATTAAGTTATGCATTTTAGATTAAGGTGTACGTTTAGGTGAACTTAGATGTTTTTATATGATTTTATGGGTTTTTTATTTGTAGGTGAATGTAGATTAAATTTATAAGCTATTAATATAACGAAACAATAATATTTTTGTTTGTTAACGACATGTAAATCAATAAATGATTGTGAAATTATAATAAGTCTATTCTGTTAAATTATTTATAGTTACAGAAAAAGTGTGAGAAAATCATGAAAAAATAATAATTAAATCATTGAATCATGTTTTTTTTTTTAAATCAGGCTCGATCGCTGTGAGATGATAATCGACCTACAATAAATTGAAAGATATTATTTAATATTCTAATAAATACAATACCTCATACATGATTTAAAATTTAATAAAATTCAAGACTCTCGCTCAAAAGAGGTTGTAAAGCTTCCGGTGAGAGCCTACTCTTGAACTCCACCTCAACAATCTTGGATGCGCTGTGGGGTTGACGTACTTCCCAGCTATACTTCTCATGTCTGGTATAATCTCGAGTGACCAAACATATAGTGTCCAGACTAGTCCCTAAAAATGGTACTTAGCATTTGATTGACAATGTGTCGTATAATATCCCAACATCTGGTAAGAGTATGCCCCCCACGAAAATCGACAAAACGTCTCCAGATCGACAACCAATGCCCAAACTCAATCAACTATTACCTTGCCCGATTCGTACCCAAATAAGAATCCATAGAGGAGAATAACGTGGGGCACACGTAAATATAAACTAAGATCAACATCATTAACAACATCACTACAAAATCTATCTAATAGATTACCTAATGTAATCTGTCTGCCCTGACAAAAAATCTTATATACCTCAATGTTGCTCAAGTCGTAGTCTAATGTGGGATCAAATAATAATGTCCCAAATTGCAAGCCGGTGACTAGAGCATAATCCCTAATGGAAAAACATATATTTCTTCCATTGATGAAAAACCATATTTCCGGTTGCGTAGGTTCTATTTGACGGGAGACTATTTGGTACAAAGATAAACTAGACTTAGGCCCGGGAATCCAATCAATCATATGACTAAAGCAACCCCACTTAATATATTTAGCAACTCTTTGCCACCCTTATCTAGCAACACATTCTTAATATACTTAAAATGTTCTGTCCTATAATATATCTTTACATCTGTCAGAACATTTATCGTAGTAGGCCTCAAGAAAACAGGAACGACCTACAATTATATCAATGCCACATATTACACAACGTACAACAAACCAACAAATTAATACAATAATTATTACATATCCACTACAACATCATTGAGAAGCATAATGAAAAATATTTAATTGTTTATAAACATCTAGAGATAAATTATTTATTTTATTTTTCTTTTCTATTGGATTTCTTATATTCATTTGTCTATAATTCGCATCAATAAACATCATATCATACAAATATCACAAATAATTAGAAATCAATCTCTACAAATCATCGATCAATCTCTACAAATCATCGATCAAAACACTCGCCATAATTAAGTAGTACAATCTAACCATTCTAAACTTAATAAAATAAGAAATATGTGTTTATGCAAATCAATTCATTTTCATTTTGAGAGTATAATACATGCACCAAAAGATACGAAAACATACCCATAAACACTATTTATTCAATCACATTATTCAAGAATAATGTCATATCGGTAAATATTTAGTTATTTAATTACTCATATTCAATGATATTATTCAATCACATTTAGTAATATTTTTAAAATATACATACTGTAAACATATTAAAAATCGCATAACTATATTGTTTCAAAATAATATACACGAAAACATACCCGTAAGTCCGACATATTGTCACTCGTTACTTCAAAAATAATGTAAAATATGGTTCCTCTGCATTATTACAAAATTCAATTAATAACTAATTATTAGAAAATTAAATTGATATCAGTGCTTAATTTATATTGAAAAAATCAAGTGCAGTGTTTCCGGTAGAAAAGGCTGTCTCCGGTCGACCGTAGAGAAGCCTTCTTCGATCGGAGACAACCTTTATACACTTGATTTTTCAATATATACATAAAACTCTTGTTTCCGATCGACTACGGCTTCTCTCCAGTCGATGAAGCCTTCTCTCCAGTCGACCGGAAAGAAGCTTTAGTCGATCGGAAACAACGAGTAATATGTATATATTAAAAAAATTATAGATTTTCGGTCGACTACGGCTTCTCTTCGGTCGAGGAAGCCTTCTCTCCAGTCGATCGGAGAGAAGGCTTCATCGATCGGAAAGAAGCTTTAGTCGATCGGAAACAACGAGTAATATGTATATATTGAAAAAATTACAGATTTTCGGCGAGGAAAATTCGAGAATTACCTCCGGAATGATTCAGGCAAACTTCTATATTTCGGGTTGTTCTTCACGGGTATGTAAAGTATAATAACTCACCAAATTAGATACACTAGGGTATGTAAAGTATAATAACTCACCAAATTAGATACACTTTTTAAAGGTAAAATGATTCCCTTTTGAATATATGTCAATAATAAAACAAACAAAAAAATATGTGCCAGCAATGATGGAAATGAGAAAGTAATTATAAAGGACCGATCAATTCTTACTGCCCTTGTACATTATGCTATAACTTTTACAAGTACATATATACGGACGCAACAATTAATGTAGTATTCAAGTCGTTTTTATCAAATAATTGTAACGAATTTCAAACTGAATATTACAAACTAATTGTGATGTAAAATACAGTAATATGATTTTACAGGCTAAAATAACAAATAGGATTGAATAAAAAAACATTAAAATGAAAAAATATCGAAGAAAAGAAATGGGAATTGCGTTAATGTTGTCAACTAAAGGAATCTTGATCTAAAATACATTGAGGAGTCGGAGACCTTGAGTTTTCAATGTGGTGTTTGACTTCACGAACCAGGCCACCCCCATAATGCCAAGTTAAATACTTTATTATTCATTCATTTCTTTTTTATGTTAGAAGAGAAGATCGTTCGTAATTCAATTATAAATGTCGTCCTCTATAGAAAGAAGAAAATCCATCGTTTTATGTGTACGTGAAGGGACAAATAGCATATATATATTTTGAAAGGTTGCATGATTACTTATTTGTCATGCTATATATAAAGAATGTATCAAATGAGAATTATATATATATATATTTTTTTGCAAAACTACGAACTGTATACAATACGTATAAAATTGATGCCCAAAACATATAAAATTATTGCACAAACGAATTTGCTCTAAAATTGGTATTTTGCACCAACTTTGAATGTTGCATTATTATCATTATGTAACAAAACTGTATATGTATATGCATTAACTTTATATATGTTGTGTATAGTTTATTAGTTTGCAAAAAAAAATAGTTCTCAAATTAACAAACCTATATATATATATATATATATATATATATGTGTGTGTGTGTGTGTGTGTGTGTGTGTCAAATGAGAACCATTTTTATCCGAAAAACTAAGAATCAAATTAATTCACTATGAAAGTTGATGAATCCGTTGGATAATTTAATGAATTTAAAATTCAAAAATTTCACATGGGTTCGAATCCCATGGAGATAAAATTCCATTTTTGGACTTATTATCTTTTCCAATGGATTCATCAACTTTCATAGTAATTCATCATTTTTGATTATCGCGCTCACAATAAAAGTGATTATTATTTGAACCTAACTCTCTATATATATAAATTGTGAGGAAGAACTTCATCCTTAACCAAATACTCTCAATCAACTCATATTTTTTTTTTCTAGCTGACTGGCAAAGAGTATAATTATTATCTTTTATCTTTAATGTTTACCAAAAATACAAATAAAGAGAGAGAGAAGAAAAGGTAGTGGCAAAATTATCAAGCTCGTGTTTCCATTAAAAGAACTCTAGAGTGTAGAGGGTTCCGTCGAAAGGGCCAAAACAAAAGGGAATTCTACAAGGGGCAATAATGACTTCCGATGGTAAATTTTTCGAATTAGTGGCAAGGGGTTTCTTGTAATTTTCAAATATGAAATAGTGGTTTTATTTCTTTTGTTTTTTCTAAAGCCTTGTAGTTAAAAGTGGAGGATTGGCTTAAAAAGGTATAAAGTGGAGGCAACTGAAACGATTTTATTTTCATCTCGTAGCACCTAGCTAAGTAGTGATTTTCTTTTGCATGGTAGTAAATTCAAATAGGGATATCAACGGATGAGTTTTAATTGGATCGATCCGAAATCGTTCAAAATTTATTAAATTTTAAAACAGCGATTCTGGTTCCGATTTCGGTTCCAGATCCGCTTTAGACCCTGACCGTTTAGATCCATAGTTTGATATTCCGATCCGATCCGGATCTGATTCTGATTCTAGAACCAATACTTATTTATTGATTCAGGTCCGAGTAAAACCCGTCTATTGATAAGCCTAAGTTTAAATAGGCTTGTCAATGAGCTAGGTGTATCCATATCGATTCAAAATCACTCATAACACATTAAATTATAAAGCAACGATTTCGGTTCTAGTTCTGGTTTTTATCCGATTCTTGTCCAGTTCTAGTTCCAGACCCGTTCAGATTCGGACCGCTTAAGACCCATAGTTAATGGTCCGGGTCCGATCCGGATCCAGTGTCTAATGGGTCGGTTCCAGAACCAGAACCATTACTTATTTATTAGTTCTGGTCCGGGTAAAACTAACCCATTGACATCCCTAAATTCATCTATCAAAATTTCAAATCATCATATTATCTAATTGTTGTTGAGTCACATGTATCATAAATATATCACAATTGTTTTATTCAATCTCACAATCATTTATTATTTATCAAATAACTATTCTTTTCACTTGTAATCTAACATTTGGTGACTATTTTTTCATTCAGACAACACTTTCACTTACCAACAATTTTATTAAAACTCGTGCTCTCCACGAGTGATATACTTATGGTGGATGAAGGAAGTAACTTGTATTATCTGCATTGATGAAACAAAAATTTTAAAAAAATATATATTTCATGATATATAAATATTTGTTTATAGATGCACTCTCGTGATTATTAGCCACATGTAAACATGATTATTAGCCATTCAAATCATTCATAACCTGCGCCATATAAGAGGATGGGTGTCCGAGATTCAAAATAATTGCTTCTAAGAATCTAATTAGGTCAACTTTTATGCAAGTCCAAGAAAAATAGAAACACAATGGGTTTGCACACATGAATCAGATGATAGCTACCTCCCAAAATTTATTTTACCCGATCTCATAATTGACCTTTTATTTTTCACATTATCAATATTAATATATGATTACTTACACGAAACGATGATCACCTCTCGAGTTTATTATCTAGCTAGGTTTTGTGAACTGATCTTTTATTTTAACATTATGAATTGTACGAAATCATAACTATTATATAAAGGCCAGGGAAATATAACTTTAAATCATAAACTATACCCATTTTATCAAAAATATCATGAACTTTAAAAAATACTATCATTTTAAACCCCAAACTATTAATATTTTATCAAAAAAATCCTAAACTTTGAGAAGTATCACTTTAAACCTCAAACTATTAATTTTTTTTATCAAAAATATCATATATCAATTTTTCAGCTCCTGAAATTGGACGAGAAATATCTTCTGATTGGCTCATCGGATATATCCAGCGTTCATTTCTTGCCTTTAAAATTTTGATGTGACTCATCGAACGAGAAGAAGATATTTCTCGTCCAATTTCAGGAGCTTAAAAATTGATGTAGAGTATTTTTGATATAAAAAAATTAACAGTTTGGGGTTTAAAATGATACTTCTCAAAGTTTAGGATTTTTTTTGATAAAATATTACTAATATTTTATGGTTTAAAATGATATTTTTTAAAATTCAGAATATTTTTGATAAAATATTTATAATTTAGGATTTAAAGTGATATTTACCTTTAATATACTAAAACAAGAATGCAATTCGAGGGGGAAATTGGAGATACCCCACATAAATAAATATGGAGGGAGGAGGGAATGGAGACGAAAAATGGTGCGATTCTCACGGATCCTGTCCTCTCACATAGCTTAAAAAAGAGAATACAACACTGAGATCCAAAGCTTGCTTTTTTTTTACTCTTTCCGATTCCACCATTAATTTCATCTATCAAGAAAACTAGCTTCTTTAATTTGCTATTCGACTCTCAATTAAAGAATAAATACAAAATATATTGAAAACGAAGCTTCTTTAATTTTCATTCACCACATCTGAAACATGTTCCCCCATCTCTCCCTTTCACTGCCCCCCCCACCCCACCCTACCCTACCCCTACATCTTTTAGTGTGTGTGTGAGAGAGAGCGATAACAAGATATTGTAGAGAAAATGGTAAGCATAATTTCCCAGCCAAGAAAAAGTGAAAAACAAGAAAAATACTTTCCAAAATAAAAACTCCCTGACTAAATTTCTAATACTGCAACAAACAATATATTTCAATTTTCATACACCTCCATTAATAATACAATTATAGTGTTTAAGCAGCCTATTAGCTTCCCTGAGGCCACTGAAGTAAGCTCCGTGAGTGGTCGAGTAATGAGTCTTATGCGTAGCTTCGCCGGCGAACAGAATTTGCAGCGGCGGCGGAGACGAATCCACGCCGCCGTATTTGGGCAGCGGCTCCGCCAGTGTGTCCATGTCATCAATACTTGATCCAACCGCCACATAGCTGTATGATCCGAGAAACAATGGATTACTCCCCCATTGCGTCCTCAACACTTTATCGAATTTCTCACCAATTTCATCCTGGTGTTCTGATTGCAACAAATTCGATACCGTCCTTGAAAAGCCGACGATAATCTCGTCATCGGCCAACTTTTCCAGCTCGAGAGCCTCCTGCCCTGTGAACCAGGACACGACGACTCTCGAGTTGCTATAAATGGGGCACAAAAACGAAGTCCTTCGGATCCATTGAGGAACCTTCGGGTTCCTTAGCTCGGAATCCGAGGGATGGAACACCATTTGTAGGAAAGGGAACCCATTGTCACGACGGTAATTAGGGCTAAGGCGCAAAAACACTTTATTGACAACACCGTAGCCGAGCCTGGCAATGGCTCCGGCCTTGCAACTGGGTAGCGGGGGATCGAACAACCGGTTGGTCCCTGCCTTAAGCACCCCGAGGGAAACGGTCACGATGACGTGATCAGCAGACATGGTCGTCCCATCGCTAAAATGCAGGGTGACGGGACGGCCGCCATCGCCACGGATGCGGTCGCCTCCGGCAGGGGCCCACTCGATTTTTTCAACTTTTCGGCCTAATTTTACGACGCCGACCGGGAGTACAGAGGCAAGGTGGTCGACGACGCCGGAGTATCCGCCGGCGATGGTGATCTCCTCTCCGGGGAAGAGGACGTAGTCCTTCTCGGCATTGTAATCGAGGCGGCAGAGGTCGTCGGCGGAGGTGTACGTCCGCTGCGTGCTCTCGTGCATCGCGAAGATCGCCTGCTGCAGCGATCGCTTGCTCCAGCGTCCCACCGCCGCGGCGGCCTTCTTCTCCTTCTCGAGCTCGAGATACGCCGCGAGGCCGCGGCGGAGGAACGAGCCGACGCTGGGGTCGGGGCCACTTACGGCGCAATGCTCGGCCGCTTCGGCGCCGACGTCGAGCTTGCACTGAATGAAATCCATCAGATTCTTGAACAGCAGGGAAATCGGGTCGACGAAGGCGGGGGCGAGGACGTGGCCGCCCTCCGCCGCAGTGACGGGATCTTCGAGAGTACCGTCCATGCACTCCCACGGCTGGTCGGAGTGGAGCAAGTTCGTTTCGGCGGCAATTTTGTAAACGGGGCTGCCTTCAATCCCGTGGATCCACGTGGCGCCTTGCTCAATCCGGTCGCCGGAAAATTCCGAGGTGCTAATCCGGCCGCCGATCCTGTTACCGCCTTCCACCACCGCTATCTCTAGCGAGGCTGCGGCGGCTGTGTGCAGCTTGTTGGCAGCGGTGAGGCCGGCCATTCCAGCGCCGATTATCACCACCCTTGGCTTTTTGCTCACCATTTTCTGTCTGCTCTTTTAGCTTAATTGAAGTTATCACTATCACAAAAGGCGAAGAGAAGAACGACGCTCGGACAAAAAAGAAGATGATTCTTGACAGAGAAGGGATTTTATTTTATTTTTTTAATATTTCTTTGGGTGTAATGTTTGTGAGGTTGAGATACTTGGAGAGGATATATAAGGTCGAGTACTCGCTTAGTAAGGGATCTTTCTTCTTTCTCTCTCCTTTTTTAATATAAATGTTCATTAATTATTTGTTTGATTATTTTCTCTCACATTGTTTAGTTTAGCAAATAAAGACATGGCTCTACTTTTGTTGAAGTCTCACCACTTGCAACTCATATAGTGTGTGTAGGCACAATTTGTGCCTTGAAATCACATGGATTCATATATACAAATAAGAGTAGGCATATAGTCTAATGCGGCATGTGAGTGTTGTCTATGTTATCATAATAGGGTATGCTGTCTACGGCTAGGAAGTATTGCGAGGATTTGATTTTAGGCCATTTGTAATGGGAATTTTACAAAAAAAACCATCACTTTATATTACAATACTTTTTTTTATATCGTGGTGTATTGCACCAACAATCTTCGATGTATATTTAGATAACCTCTTATTTTGCACAATAACTTACAAATAAACTCTATTTATATGCAGTAGTCTGGAAATCATATTTAAATTATTAAATATAACATACTCAAATTTAGTAGTTATATTCAAAACTAAGACTCACTCCACAAGTCATCCTCAAATGAACTTTACAACATAGATTTAACAATATAATAATGATGTATTCACTTTTTAAATTGTACTTATGACGTATTCCAACATTTGACACCATAAAAGATTACCATGACAATTGTCCAGTGAAGGGTGGGGGGCTTTTCCAATCATTACATTCGCCATAAGCCAAAGAAGAGGATGAAGTGGACATATAATTTGATAATCTACTTTAATTACTCTATTATAATCGAATAGATACTTTTAAGATTCATGCCACACTTTGGTAGAACCGTACTTACTTAAAATTATTTTCATCCATAATTCACTCTAATTCAATCTTTTAATATAGTATTTGTTTATTTCTCATTCACCTACACAATCCATAAGTCAATCTAATTTCATCATTTTTATATTCCATTAGTGACACCAATCCAATCTAAAATATTTTATTTTTTATTTATTTTTAACTACTTATTATCTATATTAATTAATTAAATTAAAATATCTAAAAAAATATGTATAATGATCTTATATTTTAAATTCATAACTAACAAACCAACAGTATCAGGCTTTATTTATAGAGAAACAATGATAAACTTTGATACAATATTTATTTATATAATCATATGTGATATATTATATAAAGTCTAAGTTATATCTCAATAAAACTTAATAAACCAATCATACTTTACCAAATGGCAACAACAAGGGTGATGATATTTTCGATCTTTGTTTGGTCAGAGACACCAGATTGTGATTCACTTCATTTTGTAGCTTCATTTTTTTATTACTTATTTTTGTCATTTAGTGAATGGATTGTGAAAAGTTACAGATTTGTTGGTATGATAATTCATAAATAATAAATCTATTCATAACAAGTTATACATTTAACTAAAACAAGTGGTACATTATTCACAACAAGTATACAATGATCCGTTTATTCCAGACAGATATATATTTATTCACAACAAGTGATACAATGACACATTTATTTATAACAAGTACTCCCTCCGTCCCGACTGGCTTGAGGCGCTTCTTTTGGGCACGGGAATTAAGGAGAGAGTGTTTAGTGTTTAAAGTGTATTGGTAATAAAGTGGTTTATGTGTTAGGTATATATATTTTGTTTTTATTTTATTTAACATTTAAATTTATTTATTTACATAATAAATTTATTTTAAATTATCCTTAATTTAATTAGCATATTAAAATTAATTTAATTTTTAGTTAATTTAATTTAATTTAATTTTTTAAATTAGCATATTAAAATAAATTAATTTAATTTTTTTCAAAATATATTAATTTTTAAAATTAAATAAATTAATTAATTTTTTTAAATAAATGAATAAATTAGTTTTTTTTAATTTAATTTAATTTAATTTTTTTAGTTAAAATTAGCATATTAAAATAAATTAATTTAATTTAATTAGCCAATAATCAGTCCAATTAGTTAACTGTTAATTGCAATTAAAATCCCTTATTTTTTCTTAATTATTTCCATTTATAGAAACGACTCAAGCTAGTTGGGATGACTTAAAATGGTATACGACTCAAGCTAATTGGGACGGAGAGAGTAATACTTTTATCCAGAACAAGTAATATATTTATTTACAGTAAGTAATATAAATGCACATGTTTAGTTGAGTTAGGTACGCTTAGGTTCGTAAGTGATGCATTCATTCACAATAAATAATATAATGTCATATCTATAGGTCGAGTTGGATCAATCGAGTATGGACTGCATCGACCCGTGAGAAAACCTGACCTTCTTATATAGGATCAATCCTACCTAAACTTTTGTATTTAAGATTCAATGATGTTACATGAAAACATGATTTGTAATAGAAGATATTAGATGGAGGAAGAAAAATATGTAATATGGAAAATGGTGAGAAATGGGAAGTAGTAATAATAAGTTGATAATGCCCGCCACCAACCTCACATGTGAATTGGTAAACGACGGCCCACCAAACTGAACACTCTGAATGGTCCTCATTAGTCAATAAGGTTCTGCGATCAGTTATTTACATATTATATTATTATGCCTTCAACATTTGTCAGTCTTAGCAAAAAAGGAGGTAAATAAATTAATAAAGAGGAAAAAAGGAAAATAAAATGAGATTGTCGCAAAATTTATCAAGATGCTGTCTGTTGCAACAACTCGACTTCTAACTCCTATATTTTATGTTATCGTCTCTTGATGTATAATAAAATGTTTACTAATTAATCACATTTTCTCTACCCAAGACTTGTAAATTTACTAAACATGATTAAATATTTAAATATACGCATTAGCAAGTTTTTAAATTGGACGTGTGCCTAATTCATAGTTAATCTAATTTTAGATGGTATCAAAGTCGATGAGATTTGGCGATACAAAACTCGAATTGTTAGGGTATTGGCACTTGTATCATACTGTATAGGACTAAAACTATTTTTTTTTTTAAATAAAAGATTGAAGGGCAAAGCAATTATATATAATTAATATCACATATGAAGAAATAATATAACATTATTGTCTAATAATCCATTTGTTTTTTTCAAGTGGCGATGGAGGATTAATATTCGTAACTTAATTGATCTCTCACCTTCATAAATAAGATAAATAGCTTGTTTATATCATTTTATCTTTTTGGAACCGCCCAATAATAAAGTAAGTTCATGTGACCAAAATGTCACATATTCGAAAGTAGCAGTTGCGAACTCTCATGAATTAAAAACAATACCACTTAAATACAAATAGACACTATACTTTTTTATGACAAAAAAAAACATTTAGCAAGTTTTCATATTCCAAATATCACATTATTAACAATCCAAAATCTGAACCGGAAATTCTAAAAATTAAATACTATATGATCTTGAGATCCTGCATCTCGTATGTTGACTACCCAAAAAGCCGAAATCTTGAAGTGATAGCGAATATTTATCAATTTGCTGGTTAGTACACAATAATAATTGTGAAGTTTTTGTACACGCGTTTCAAATACAGTTAAATAATTACAAGGGGTAAGTTACAGCCGATCCGTGACGGGTCAACATTAATCTGAAAAATGAATTTGTTCTATTTGTTTACAACTTGCAGGCTCTTTTTGAGTTGTCAGTATCCCATTTGCTGTTGGATCCACATTGGATTTTGTTTGTCATCAAATCTCTCTCATTTCATTATTTCACTTAGAAGGGAAATATTGAGATTGGAAAATAAAAGAATATACTAATTGTGCAAAATTATCAAGGCCCTGTTTTATATACGAAATTATTTCCATTTTGTCGAAAATATTTGGAACTAATATCATCTCCACATCCAATATCCACATTCGAGCCATATATTTTGTTATATAAAGTTTATTTATAATTTCACTATGATGTATGATCTAGCCCGCCATGTCGATAATACGGAACTGTAGAATGAATATTGGGATATTTTTGACAGCTTATCAATATTTTGTGACTTTATTTCATATTTTCATAGTTCAAGATATTTTTGACATTATCGATAGTTCCTGCTTTTAATTGATATTTTCAATAGTTCAAAATATTTATGATAAAACATAAATGATTTGGCATTCAAAATATTTTTTTATTTCATTAATCACAAAAACTCGTGTATATTCGTTAAATGCGTGTGATGCATAAAAATATTATGTGTTATTAAAAATATCATTTATTTAAGTATCATTTACATTGAAGAAAAATATCAAATATCATTTACACTGAAAAACAATATCAAAATCCGTACATAGAGACGGATATAGATATAAACGATTTGAATAGACATTTCATTTGGGGGCCAAAAAGAAATTTTATAATAAAATAAAATAAATATTATTGTTTAAATTACATTACAATATTCAAAAAATAAAAGTTAAACACATTCACATCATAACATTTTCTTTCTATTCTTCATATTCTGAAATCATTGCATAATAATTTCATTAGTGATATTGACGAACCATCCTTCTCAATTATAAGAAACTAAGCAATCATTCACTAGTTGGTCTCTCATACGATTGCTTAGAGAACTTTTGATGAATTTCATTCTTTGAAAAACTTTTCTCATCGATGCAATTGCAACTGGTAAGATCAATGACAACTTAACTAACAAATAAACCAATGAAAAAACTTCATGTTTTCTTATAGAAACCATCTGTTGAGCAAGACCTCAAATCTCTGATGCTTGTGAAAACTTTTCATTTATAAGCACATCGAAAATAAATTTTTTAAATTGATTTTCAAGTTCATACAAAGTAACTTCAGAAAATTCAGATGTGTAACACCTTACAAGGCGAAGCAGCTTCTCCGAATCAAATGCAAAAAATTGACGTCATTGTTTCTCTTATGCAGGGAGTGAAGACAAATACTCCTTTTGGATTTCTTAACTAAACAAACACATAATATATACTACAACCATAATTTATCATATCTCTTATAAAACCGAATAAAAAGTCTAATTGTGGAAAGTTAACTAAACAAACAGAGAAAATATATAACTAAACTTATTATATTAAAACTTAGAATATGCAAAATAAAACTGAAAATTAATGAAGAAAAGCTTAATGTGCTTCGTGAGTCAGAACTAGTTTTTGGTTTTTTGCTTGATACAAGATATTTTTATTTCATTTGTAGCTTTTGTAACATTGAAATTGTGATACAGAGAACATGTAATTTTGTAATCACATATTTTTAACTAGGAGAAAGGGTAAGCTTAGACAGTAGCAAACGAAACAATCAAAAATAACAATCCAAATCATGATTCTCAGCAAGAAAACTAACTAAAATTACATAATAACTAATTTAATTTGATAATTTTAGAAACAATCAACACATTCAATAACCGAACAAACAACGAGAAAAAGATGGGAATATGGTTTATGTTGCAAACTTCTCAAAAATTAGAACAAAACTGTTAAATTCAAAAGTCATTGGAGTCGAAGGGTCGCCGATGTCTGTTCCCGGATGAAAGATGCCAGAGTCTTTGTTGTGGGAAGAAACAGGCAACGAGAGACAGAGAGAGAAGATAATCTACTTGGTGAAGTTTCTAAAAAGATGATATTTTATATATTCAATAATATATTAAAAATTATAACTAAAATGTGAAATTACTAAAATATCCCTGCATTTTTTCAAAATTGCTGGGGGGCCCATGGGCCCCCAGCCCCTTACTACCTCCGCCCCTGGATATAGAGAGACCGTCTCTTCATTAATAAGGTAATAATGTTGATTAGGAAGTGTACTTCCTTAACCCTATACTATACGTATGGTGAAAGGGCTATGAAAGTTTTTCTTGTACGCAATTAATTTTGGGATTAATGAAAATAAGTAAGGATTAACTATGCAACAGTAGTTGCAACTGCATCGAATCAATTATTTGGGTAGTTGCCGTCTTTAGTAGTATATTTTTTTTCTTTTTAATCAAGTACGATTTTTCTCTTCAACCGATGCATGCGAATCGTTGAATAATTTGATTTTCTCTTTCCCTCTCGATTTACTTGTTCTCCAAACTTCTTCTTATTATATTCATATAAATTATTCCACAAAATATTATTTATTTATTATTATTAATATACTTTTATTTATATTTTTATTACTTTTATCCTCAATAATACTACTTATTTATATATTTTATTACTCATGATCTACTACTAATTAATTTACACTATAAACTTCACTCATAAATTATTAATCAAAGCTAAATGCATCCTTTATTGAAATCTATTTAGAAGGAAGTGCAGATATTTAAGCATCGTGGGTTCATAAAAATGGTCAAATAAAGGCATAAACTAAAGCCTATTAACGCAAAGATGCTCTCCAAAGGTGACTCACAAAAGATTACTTATCAATATTATCTTCCATCTTTTCCCACTTTCTCAAGGAAATGGACAACACTTTCCTCTTTCTCTTTTCATTAGCGTTATTGTCGTTAACTTTTTTTAATTGTGATATTAGGAAACTAATTAGATTAGAGGGGTGCAATTTTTTTTTTCTTAAAGATAATAAAAATTATAATCGTGAAAGTGGGTATTTAGTTATTTGATGAAATAGGAGCGTCGATTGCACGTATCATCACCATCACTGCTTCATAACTGATGGCTACATCTATAATTATCTAATCAGTATGTCGTATCATCACTCATTATTATTCTGCATTTATATTGTTTGTTTTTATTTATTTATTAATTGGGAGCGATGTGGAAACAAAAGATTGCACTTAATTAAGCTTGTGCACGAGACTATAAAACGATTTTATTATTATTTTTAAATAATAATGAAATCGGCATGTACTATTTGAAATAATATTCGTTGATTCTATTATTTGAGTATCCACGAATCAAATCGTACTGATGCTATCGGTACTATCTTGGATACTTGTAATTTTGTGAAGATTATAAGTATAACAATTTTAAATGCTTTCTGTACCCTGTAATAATTAGTCAACTTCCCTTTCTCATGAATGAAGAAAACAATATTTAATGAACTTGAAAATATTATCGATACACAAATTTTCTACTATATCATAATCTAGATATCATTAGATATATTTAAGCAGTCACAATGACGATTCGATGGTTATGGTAGGGTCGCGTGGTCGGGAGGTCATAGGTTCGAACTTCACCAAACGCCTCTATGGTTTGAGTCTGTCATACCTGATTTTTCAAATGTGATTTACGCATGCATGTATGGTTTTAAGTTATTACTTATAACTTTTCTATTTTAACTCTCATGAAAACTTTCAGACATGAAAAAGAAAAGAAAATCATATCACCTAGAAAACATGGTTGTCCAATCTTTATACCTCACGGAGTTACTAATTAGTTATTAGGTAGGTTGATGTTGAAATGATATCCATTTCTGTATCTAATTAATACAAGGTTGAGAGTAGGGATGTCAACAGACGAGAACTTTTACTGGACCGTAATCAATAAATTAGTATTGGTTCTGGTTCTGGAATCGACCTAATAAATACTATATCCGGACCGGACACGGACCATTAAGTTATGAATCTGGATCGGATATTATCCAACGCTTGTAGGTTCCATGGGTTGCTTATACCACTACAAGTCAACAATCCCTTATTCCTGTCAGAAAAGAAAGAATAAAAAATCTTCTACACCTAAATCCCAAATTCTTCTCTCAAACCTCTACTCTCTTTCTCACAAATCCGGCGACCACGTCGCCTCCGGCGGCTCATCGTTCGTCGTCCTTCTCCTCAAGCCCTCGCGAGTCACAACCAACAAGCAGGTTTCAATTTTTGTGGGTGATGGTGATCCATTTTCGCGCCCAATTCACGGTTCTCTCTCTTTTTAAAAAAAAAAACAAGATTCTTTTTACATGGGTATAGATTCTTTTGAAGGAGCATTCTGTGGTATAACCTCTTTCTTCGGCTATGGACTGAAACTAGATCTCCCTTGAATACTTCCTTGCTTGTTGGAATAATGTCATGAATGAGGAAAATGAACCAACTTGCTCGATGAGTTAGGTGATTCTGCCTATGCTTCTGCTAATTGTATTACCCTTTCTGAGAATTTTTTTTAACGATTTCTTTTAATTTCATGGGCAAAAGGAGAATATAGAAAATAGTGATTTATATGTGCATCTGTTATGCGCACTGGGCACATACATTTTCTGGGAATAGTAGACTTTTTAGGGAATAGTAGACTTTTTAGGGATGATGAGATGTCTGAATATTTGTTTAGTGTTCTGAAGATTTATTAAATTGAGAAACACTATTTTAGCAATTAAAACACAAACGATTAGTTTATTTGGATGATTCTATTTCTATAAGTCTGTTGGAGAAATGGACAAGTTTATTCCATAATAACAACAAACATTTATATTGTATATCTTATGTTGAGTGCTTGCTGTATACATGAGTGATTGCATAATCAAGTTTTTTATATATGTTTAGAAAATGATGGTTTTAGTAAATGATGGTTTTATATATGTCATATATGTTTATATATATATGAGTGATTGCATAATCACGTTTTTGGTAAATGAAGGTTCTAGTAAATTAATTAATATTTGGTCATGACACTCAACTATAAAATGCTCTTATAGAAAAAGTGGATATGTAATGCTCAAATTAAAATTTGTGTTTAAAAAAAAAACAAACCGGTCGGACCGGAACCGACAAACGGGCGGGTCTTGACTAGTCTGGGTCCAAGCGGTCGAACAGAGGGAACCGAACTGTTGGTTAAAAATTTAATAGGTTTTGAGCGGTTCGGATCGGTCCGTAAAACCCCGTTGACATCCCTAGTTGAGAGTATTGATTTAGAAAACATGATATATCTTTTGTTACAAGAATATGATTATCAAGGAAATTTATGCATGCTAATTATTTTGTGAATTTTTGGCATGACGGACTAGTTTGGAAATTGATGTTTTAGGGTTAAGGACGAAAAATTTAAAAAATCCAGTCAATTGATCCGAACCAAAAATAGTTCGAGCATGATAAAAATAATTCAAAATTGAATGAATTGACCAGATTAATATCTCTTATGTGAATATCTCCAAATCAAAACGTTCTTGATATTTAGGGTGTTTTGGCTTAGCATCCTCAAAACAGTTTATGTTTTTTTTAAAACGAAAAAATTTATAAGTTCACCAAACACCCTATTAATTTGATTACAAATACACAGATTTTTGTCGTTATTCGATTGTGGAGATATTAATTATAAGAAAATATCTTAAACTTGATACTATTCGCAATGATCGATAATTGATTTCATATGGTGCAAGCATAGGCTGTACTCTAGTTTCAAGATTATTGCAAATAAAAGTAATCATAAATTTTACATAGATTCAACAAAACATTATAGTTTCAACCGAAACATAAACCGATTGATGGAAGTCAAATTCGGAGCTTCTTTTCTCCCATAAAGCATTGATTGACTCTTTTGGAATTTGTATAAAGCTTAAAAGACAATAATTCATCGATGGGAAATTATTATTATTTTTATCGGAAGAGAAAAAGAAAATAAAATAAATGAATGAGTGATGAAGCATGCATTTAGATAACTTGACCAACAGTTTGTTGATGATAGGCATTGCAAAAAATAAATAAATTACATATTATTAAACTTAGTTTCGGATCCACCAAAACATAATTAATAAGCATTAGTTAGATACATGACTATAAGTTGATGCATCATTATCAATGTTTGATCAAGAAGAAGTCAAACTCTTTCTTGAGTTCCCAATCTAGCAAGCTCCAAACGTTGCATCTCCCCCTAGCTATTCTTGAGCACCCAATCTCTCTCTCTCTCTCTCTCTCACACACACACACACAGAGTTACAAAAACGGGAATTTACATAGAATGGGTAGGTGTACTACATCCCATCTCACATGATAATATTTTATTCATATAATTATATCAATAAAATATTATCATCGTATGATAAGACACCTACATCTTTCTATGTAATTTCCCTTACAAAAACGGGCAGATATAATTTATTAAAGAAGTTAATTGCATTGATATCTGTTGAAAGGGTATGAAGGAGGTCATCATCATCACATTAACCTGATTCTCCTGCACCCTAACTCTTTAACTTTTATTTCTGAAATTATGAATATATATGAGTTCTGGTCCGAAAAATCTAATGAGAAAATAACTTATAAGTATAAAATTCTAAGCTTATCTCACTATAATAAGTATAAATCAGTTAGAGTGAATAAGTGTCACTGTAATCGTAATGCATATTGTTAGCGTACTTCCATTACCAAATACAACTCCACTAATTTATTAACACATTGCTTACATAAAGCATCACATATTTTACAAAAAAGAAAAAAAAAAGTATTTCTAAAAATCATTTATATATTATGAAAAAGTGGGAGTGCGTGCGTATCTTGGTTTTGTGAATTTCATGATTTTATATATTTGAGTACTTAAAGTGACACCCTCGAAGAAAAATAATATAAAATTTCTCATGAGCTCTACATTAATTTCTTAACTTATCTCATCCTTAATTTACACAAAAGATAAATAATTTTATTGTTTATTTGCTTAAAAGAAACGAAAATGTGAAACAAGCTAGGAGGATTTCTTTGTAATTTTCTTAAATTATCAATTATTTAAAACCATATTATTTACTTTGTTGCACGAACGTATTGGTTGGTGTAATGTGTAAGCTGCGGATAGTGTGGTCTATGTCTAAATTCTTTTAACAATAATTTTGATTGAAAATGAAACGATAGATTGAAATGATGGGCGCAAACTGGCTATTATTATTCACTCCATTGTCGTCTTCTCCTCATTATTATTTCTTACTTTAATCCCTTTACCTTAGCCCCCATCATTTCTCTACCCTTTTCACTTGTTTCACTTTCCCCTTTTTTATGTTACTTTATTTTACGATTTTAGCTAGTAAATGGTATTGTTTGGAATTATTCTGCGCTCGTCCTTTTGTATGTATTTCGACTCTTTAAATTTTGGCAACTAAATAGATGTGGGTTTAGCGATGATTAATATATTGGAAGGGTAATCGATATTATTAGAAGGGCTAATTAATATATTAAAAATGTGCCACCAAATACACCATCTGGGAGATTCTTTACATGATAGATGATCTCAAATAAGTTTTTTGTGTTCGATTAATTATTGGATGAGATGCAACTTAGATTATAGATAGTTCATAAATACAATCAAGTGAAATATATTGACATCAATGTTCATTAATCTAACTTTTTAAAAAAAATTAAAATTTCTAGTCAAAGTTGAAATTATCGTATTTATTAAATCTCTCAAACTCAAGTAACATGAGCCCTTTACAAGTATTTTACTAAATTCTATTTTTAAAATATTCCGCAAACCGAATTTCTTCGTCTTCAATCATCAATATGGAATCCACTAATCGATTGAACTTCTGGATCAACAAAAATTATCAAAGTTCAATTCGATCAATAACAAAAATAAATCATAAATCTTATTGTTTTGCAATTACTAAATCACTTGAACTAAAATATTGAGATTTTTTTTAAGTAGCATTTTAGATAAGAAACCATTTTTTGGTTTACTTGGATAAAACAAGCTTTTTTAGGTATTGTTACAAAAATGTTATGATTATATTTCGTGATTTATATTTTTCTGAATTCTCCATATTAACATGTTTATGGATAGTAGAACTTGGGATGGTTTAAGATATGATTCTCCTCTTTGGAAAAAAATTATCTTTTTATATTTCATATTAGAAATAGCCAAAACATATCTCTTTATCAAAGAGAAAAAGTATATTTCCTACTCAAAATGGCTTACCATTAAAACATTTGTTTCGATGTGTGGTACTTTGTATCCTGACTAGGTAGTAGGTGCGGTGAATTATAAAGCACGCATATCCATATCACTAGCTAGCAATATTTAATTATTTATAGCACAAATAATTCGTACAAGTTTGAACTAGTAAATTCATAAAATAATTGGATGATCTGCTGACTATTTCAGATAATTAATTAATAAAGTACTAAAATCAAGAAATCATATTGATCTGCTGACTATTTGGAGCAAGAAATCATGTTTATGAATAATCATGATCTGCATCAAAAGTTCTGTGGTAAGCAAATAATAGTGGCATAATGAGAGATGGACTCTTGAGCCACAAAATGTCCCCTTTAGTTTACCTTGCAGGTAATTTGCAGATTTACTGGGAATTATGGAGAAGTTATCCATTTTTTATTTGTAGGGTTCTTTTTAGGCTTTTTTTCAGGTCTGCAATTTTCTCTTGGGATCACTGCCACTGTCCGTTTAATATATATAGGATAAATCCCACCCCCAAGTAATTTATGAACTACATTTTATACGTACTAGTAAACGTAAAAGTTCAAGAATTTAAATAATATATAAAAATAATCTTTTTTATCTTATGATTCCAGAAATAAAAACACCAAATTCACACAAAGGGTATTTTGATTGGATAGGAATGAATGAAAAATGTTAAAGCATCCTATATCAAATCTCGAATTTGGGCTCTTCTCGAAATTTGTGTTTCTTTATAAGACATAAGGTATAATTTCAAAAAAATTATCTAGACAAGATATGCCTTATCTACAAGATGAAAAACTCATTGATATGGTCTTCAACCCATTAGGAGTACCTTCAAGAATGAATGTAAGACATATATTTGAATATTCGTTCGGGTTATTCAAAACTGTGCATGAGACTTTCATCTCCCATTATTTCTTTTATCATTTAGGAGAAGTGTGAGATGAAAGTCTCATGCATAGTTTTGAATAACCCAAGCGAATATTATATATATATAGGGTTGGGTTCTCGTAGTACCCGATCCCCAGATAGTATGTAGTACCCAATCGAGACCATACATTTTGAACACGTGGACGCATCAAAATTTGACACATGGAAGCCCATTTTCCGTTCAGGGGCAAAATGGGAAGGTGCCAATGATGACTGGATGCCCGTCGGTCTTGGGTAGAGAGTCATAGCGTTGGGTATCCACGGGCACTGGGTTTGGGGAGCTGCATTTTTAATAACATGACACTGTATTCAAAATAACATGACACTGCATCGCACCCAACCGACGCTGGATACGTGCCGGCATTGGGTAGGGGCGCTGTGTTTGGGAAGAGCCACAACAAAACATAAATAATGCATATGAAATAACATAACACCGCATTTAAAATAACATAACATCGCATCGCACCCAATCGGCGGGAGCGTCTGAGCGAGCGCTGGTGTGTTGAGTGCGCGCGCACGAGCGGCATGGGTGCATGCGGCGGGCGCTGGGTGGCTCTGGGTGCATGCGAGCGGACGCCAGGTGCGCGCGAACAGGCCGGATGCATCTGGCGGGCTCAGGTGCATGCGACGGGCCAGGTGCTTGTGAATGAAGCGGGAGTGCGTTCAAGATGCATTAAAATTGAAACTCATATGTATGTTTGTGTTCAAATGAATGCATTTTTTGTTCATTTGAATGCATAATTCGATTCAACCATATGCTTGGTTTATTTTCAAATCACTTAACGAATCAAATTACCAATCTACCATTACTACCATAAATTAACGTGTAAAACTTTTAAAATTAGGCTCGAATCTTAGCCACACGATTAATAGGATGAATGAATGAGATTGAGTCTACATACTATCTCGGGGCTTGGATACTATTTGATTCTCTCTCTCTCTCTCTCTCTCTATATATATATATATATATATATATATATATATATATATATAGGGAGTGGATCAAATGAGAACTTCAACTTTTTTGAGAACTAAGAACTAATGTGGTCCATTCATTTTTATAATCTAATGGTCAAGATTAATTATAAATAGTTAATTATCCTCATAATTTAATGATAACCGTTTAGCCCTAAAATCAAGGGATTTGTATATTGATTTTCGTAATTATTCTCGTATGCATAATTACTACTATTATATGCATAACACCATGAATTACATGAACATAACAATGAATTGGAATGAATAACATGCACAAGAACTATGATTATATGCATAACAACATGAATTATATGAACAACGAAAAATAGAATGTGGAATATCCAAATAACGAAAATTTAGGGATTTGACTATTTTTATCATTAAATAATTATGTGTCGTCCGATCTTACTTAATCTAACGGTAGTTATTGGTTCTTAGTTCTTATCTAAGAGGTGGTTCTCTCTATAACCAACCCCTATATATATATATATATATATATATATATATATATATATATATAATATACGAGGATTGGATCTAGTGAGAACTTATCTTTTGAGAACTTGAGAACCATGATAAGACGTTGAAGATAATGCATAAAGCAATTATAAAGTTGTGCATAACGAAACTTTCTAAAATTGTTGCACAACAAAATAATTTTAGAAAGTTTTCGTTATGCACAACTTTATACTCTGCTTGTGCATCATCTTCAACGTCTTACGCATGGTTCACGAGTTCGCAAAAGATGTGATTCTCATTTGATCCACTCCTATATATATATATATATATATATATATATATATATATATATATATATATATAAGAAAAATGTCATTTTATACACAAACCTTTGAATTTTTTCATAATTGTAGCCCAACACATGAAAAATACAAATTAATACATGTATACATAGAATCGATATGCCGCACACCATTTGTAGGCACCCTAACTATATGTTACGTCATTTTTTAATATACATACTGAGATAAATCTCACGAACAATTTTCTTAGTTCCAAACTGAATTCTATAACAATTGTTTATACGAAGCCCAACTATTTCGAAAATTTATCAAACGAGCACGTGGCATTAGCGTCTTGTGTCATCTGACAAGGTTGAAGCTTTTTCAGGAAGAGAGCCCAATTCAATCAGGCCCAATTGTGCATGAGATAAATATAAGCGGAAGGTTCACGTTTTCATATCAAGTCATGAAGCTTTGAAAAGAAAAGAAAAGAAAAAGAGAGAAAAGTTTTTTGCATACAAGAAAATCAAATTTTAGCACTTTTTGCAATTCACATCTTTTAGACATAGCAAACGATTTTCTAAGCTTTGCAAAATGTGAAAATTAGATTATTCCATCCCACTTAAAAATAAGTCAATAAGCAGAATGTCAAATTGTGTGTCAATTTCGTAACAATTAAAAGGTTGTCGAATTACATTACACTACTATAATCATATACTAGTGTGTAACCCGTCAAAATTTGACGGGAGTCACATTATATTGTAATTTATATATATAATCTAAAAAATAAGATAATATTTTATTTCAAAATGATAGTATTTTGATAATTTATTGTAAAAAGTATAGAAAATTAATACAATTATGATAGAAAAATATTAAGAGGTTGTATGTTCGAATTTTCCCACCACTTTATTTATCTTCAAGAAACCAAAAAAAAATAAAAATGTATGTTTAAAGCGTTAATAATAAAATATTTATTTAAATATAGAAAATGGAGTTATTTAAATATAATATTTCTCTAAAATATGAAAAATTAGTTTTGTAATTACCTCACAATAAGTCAAAAACTTCATCGTATACATTTTAGTTGTTATATCTTGCATCTAACTATTCTAGTCATAGATTAAATTGAGTCATCTTTAGCTAGTAATTCATTAGATTACAGCGTACAATTCATTCATGGTTGAACACAAGTTTTGGTAGTTACTATCTTACGTCCAAAATAACCTAGCCATGTCTCTTGTTAATGATCATAGAGAAGCAAATGGTCTTTTTTATGTGTACAGATTTGATATATAAATTGTATTATTATATAATAGTATCCACTAATTATCCAAGTTAAAGAGGTCATTAGTAATCACTTGAACCCATCTAGAACCTCCAAAAAACCCAATTAAAAAGTGTCTTTATTATCCATTCTCATTTCAAACTCGTATAGTGATACTCATAATTAACCAAATCCGTTTAAGTTTATAGATATAAATTATTACAATAATCAGCACTACTCATTCCCGGACCAATCTCATATTGAATATAATAATGATGAGAATTAAAGAGGTCATTTATTTAGATATAAAAATATTTCCAGTCATCTTGACCCGTCTATAATGTATATACATGTTCTAGTCCAAAATTTGATCAAAAAGTGATTTAGTACTCGTTCTGGTCCAAAACAGTATATTGACACTCATAATTACTCACGCCTATTAAAATTTTAAAATATAAATTGATAAATGGTACTACTCGTTCACATACCAATCTTATATATTGGTACTCACTAATTATCTGAATTAAAAATATCATATATTTAAATATAAAAATATTTTTAGTCATCAAAACCCGTCTAGAATTTATATATGTGCATTTTCCCTAACTCAGACATATGAAAGAGTGAATATTAAAAATAAAAATAATTGAACATATAAAATTTTAAATTATACAATTTATAAAATTTGTTTTGAATATATATATATATATATATATATATATATATATATATATATATATATGGGTGAGTTATGGTGAGAAAGCTCCTCAAGATAGGAAATAGGAATAGTAGTACATCTTTCATATTTTTGTAACACAATCAAAAATACTATGTTGCACATATTAGTTTGGCACATATTTCATCTCTTCGTAGCACATATGCTAAGGGCTCGTTTGGTAGCCAAGATATGCCCAAGATAGGGGACATATCTGCCCTAATATATGTGTTTGGTATGATATGTTATTAACTTGGGAGCCTGTTTTCTTGCGTTAGGCCCATGGTAATGTACTGTTACACTCTGCTAATGCATCTGTCGGAAACCTCCAGATGCTTAATCCAAGAAGCATAGTAGCAATAGGAAATAGGGCTTTTTTACTGCCCTACCCTCCTTCTCCTCCTTTCCCAACCCTGTCGCCTCCCCAATTTGTGTACCAACTCATGCTCCATTTTTATCCTTCCCCTGCCTCATTTCACAGCTGCAGTCCCGCCACGCCTTCCGAGTTGAGCTTAATCTATAACAATTTTCGAATGAACCCAAAAATGCCTGTATTTTTGTACTGAATGGGTTGAAGTCCGTCTTTAGAATCCTCAGCCATCTGAAGATGATTGAGTTGGAGTTTCTCGCCAACGGCCATCAAAATTCAAGTAATTTTCTCTCCCATATATATATAGTTTCAAGATGACTGGGATTTGATATTCTCTTTCACATGGTATGCCAGAAAACCAGATGCTCTACATGAGGGCGAAACTCCATATCTGTGCACGTCCCGATCAAGGTAGGTTTCTCTGTGATGTTGGGTTTCTAATTCTGCCTTTTTAATCCACTATAATTTATATCTTGTTGTATGGGCTGTGTTTGATTCAGTATAAGTATGCAAGTTTCTCCAACCCCAATTACACGAACACTGGGAAAACTACGTTGAAGTTCCAGTTGATCAATCAGTGCGCAGATTTCTCTATCGTGCTCGTTTCGGGTGGACTCTCGAATGTAAGACATGATTTCTTCGTACTAATGAAAACTTTTTTTTTAGATATAATCGAAACTAGTTAGTATGGATTAAAAATTCAAGTACTCGAACTATTTCTCGGTGAGGTTGGTGTAGATGTTTCTAGAATTTTATCCTTTGGTCGATGAGCTATAATTCTTGTTTTGTATCGAGTTTAGAAGCTAAGAGATCTTCAAAATATCTTTCTGTGAGGCTTATATTTGCTAATATCTTTGTGAGCTGATATGAGAATTTCATGCCGTGCAGAATATTTGGTGACATGGGAAATGTAAGAGTTGTATTAATTCCTTTCCATTCTATAATAAGAAATAGGAGTAATCTATATGAATCACTTTTAGGTGGAGCGTGGTGGTTCGAGTGAGTATGTTGATTATCAGCCGGGCTCACCCAATACCACTGATCGGCTTATTATCGAGTGAGTATGACATAGTTTTCCACATCGGAGATCTCCCATATGCGAATGTGGTGTGCTTGTGAGACCATGTACAACATTCCTGCAGAAAATAGAGCCAAGTTCTGGTAAAACTCATTACCTTTACTAGAACTTGTTTGTTGAAGCTTTTGTTCTCTAATATGACAGACTTGTTTATGTTTCTGTTGTAACTTTGCAGTGAATTTGTGAGTTTCATCCCCCCAGTGTAAACCTGTCTTATTTTGCTTACACGGTGCTTTCGGCCACAAGGAGGGTAAACCTGTCTTATTTTATTTTAATCCATTGGGATAACTTGGATATCAAACAGTAGGATAAGTTATCTTGGATTTCTGGCTGCTATACCAAACAACAAGATTCCTTACCCATCTCAAACTTTATCTAGTTTTTAATGTATCTTATTTAGTCCTATAACTGCTACCAAACGACTCCTAAATATATTAGTTTAGCATATATTTCATTGCAACATAGCACAAGAAGGGTTCTAGTGCTGCACAGTAATCCGCGTAGCATACAAATATAAAACTGTAGCACAACCAAAATTAAATCTCAACCATTGATCCAACAAATCAAAAGCCCAGATTCATTCCTATTTCCTACCAAATTATCATTTCCTACCTGAATATATATATAGGGGATGGTTCCTGTGAGAATGGAAATAAGTGTAGGAAATAGGAATAGACATGTAAGTCTAGCATATCTTTCATATTTGTGTAGCACAATCAAAATTACTATGTTGCACATGTTAGTTTAGCACATATTTCATCTCTTCGTAGCAATGCTAAATATATTAGTTTAGCACATCTTTCATTGCAGCGTAGCACAAGAAGGGTTCTAGTGCTGCACAGTAATCTGCGTAGCACACAAAACTGTAGCACAACCGAAATTAAATCTCAATCATTGATCTAACGAATCAAAGGTCCGGAATCATTCCTATTTCCTACCAAATTATCATTTCTACCTGATCCATCTCCTATATATATATATATATATATATATACACACACACACAACGAATCAAATGCCCGTGGTTATGTTATTAGGCCGACCATTCATGAAGACGGCCAGAACCAGGATCGGGCAAGTTAACCTGTGAATTCGACGGCGAGACGGTGACCTTTAACAACTTCAAGGACATGGAGCATCCGAATGATATTGAAGTCATGGAATTCATCGATCACATTGAACCCATGGTGGGAGACATCCTGCCTGAGATAGGTTTGCAAGACCCTCTGGATGCAACCATTCAAAGTGGACTTGAGGAGGAAGACGTTCACGAAGAAACAGCTTATGGGCAATGTCGGGAGGCCTTGCTTTATTTACGGAGTGAACCTGAGGGACTCAAGTGGTCAATATACCAGAACATTCCCAAACCGAAGGAAGAAAACCTCGCCCATCCCTTATGAGAGCTCCCAAACTCGAGCTAAAGACTCTTCCTCACCACTTGAAGTATATATTTCTAGGGAAGGATGACACCTTGCCCGTGATCATCATTGCTAAACTTAGTCCGAATCAGGAGGAAGCTGTGAAGAATGTTATTGGGCAATACAAGGAAGCTATTGGATGGACACTGGCCGACATCAAGGGCATCAGCCCATCTATATGCGTTCACAATATCTTAATGGAAGAAGAAGCCAAACCGATACGCGATCAACAAAGAAAGTTAAACCCAACTATAAAGGAGGTAGTCATGAAGGAGATCTTGAAGCTACTCGACTTAGGCATCATATATCCCATATCAGATAGTAAATGGGTCAGCCCAGTACATGTTGTGCCCAAGAAGTCAGGCATTCAGGTGGTGAAAAATGAGAAAGGCGAGCTGATCCCAACGAGACTCCAAACAGGTTGGAGAATGTGTATTGACTATCGAAAGCTCAACACAGTAACCCGAAAAGATCACTTCCCATTACCTTTCATTGACGAGATGTTGGAAAGGTTAGCTGGAAACAAATTCTTTTGCTTTTTAGATGGGTACTCGGGTTACATGCAAATCTGGGTTGCCCAAGATGATCGAGGATAAAACCACTTTCACATGCCCATTCGAACATTTGCCTACAAAAGAATGCCCTTCGACGTGTAATGCCCTGGGACATTTCAACGATGTATGATGAGCATCTTCTCGGACCTATTGGAGAAATGCATCGAGGTATTCATGGACGACTTTACCATATACGGGAATCATTCGAGAGTGTTTGACAATTTGGAGATAGTCCTACAAAGATGTGTCGAAAAGAACTTGGTCCTCAATTATGAGAAATGTCATTTCATGGTATAAGAAGAGATTGTTCTTGGGCACGTGGTATCTGAAAGAGGGATAAAAGTAGATAAAGCTAAAGTAGAGATTATTTCCAAATTACCCTATCCAAACTTCGAGAAAGCAAGTGCGAGGTTTCCTTGGGCACTGGATTCTCTGTAAGATTTGTGAAGGATTTCGCGAAGATCTTGACCCATGACACGACTTCTCCAAAATGATGTACCATGGGAATTCAATGAAGAGTGTAAGATGGCTTTTGACACTCTGAAGAACAACTTAATCTCAGCACCGATCATCCAGCCCCCTGATTGGGGCATGCCGTTTGAAGTTATGTGCGATGCAAATGGTGCGTTGTGGGAGCCGTCTTGGGACAACGAAGAGGAAAGGAAAGTCATGCTATATACTATGCCTCGAGAACTCTCAATGCCGCCCAATGCAACTACAGCACAACCGAGAAAGAGCTCTTGGCGGTCGTCTTTGCCTTTGAAAAATTTTGATCACACCTAATCGGGCCAAGACAATCGTCTACACCGATCACACCGCCTCGAGATACACGATGGCAAGAAGAGTCAAAGCCACGACTGATCAAATGGATCTTGCTTTTCCAAGAGTTCGATGTAGAAATCAAAGACAAGAGTGGAGCACAAAACCTTGTGGCCGACCACTTGAGTAGGATACTGAAGGGGGAAGACCCTGTGCCCATTGCGGAGACCTTCCCTGAAGAACATCTATACTTCATTCAAGGCACGGCGGATTTCGAACCATGGTATGCAGACGTGGTGAATTACAAAACCACTGGAGAACTCCCTATTGGGCTCACTACATATCAAAGAAACAAGATCAAAGCAGACTATCGCACCTACATATGGGATGATCCCTACTTATGGAGAAAGTGTGCCGACCAAGTCCTGCGACGGTGCGTGCCCGAAACTGAGATCAAAGACATTCTGAATCACTGCCACTCCAAAGAATGTGGAGGTCACTTTGGGCACAAGAGAACAACGAGGAAGGTGTTAGACAGCGGATTCTTCTGGCCCATGATATTCAAGGATGCTTATGAGCTATGTAAGCAATGTAAGGAGTGTCAACAGGAAGGAAATATCACGAGGAGAAATGAGATGCCCATGATACCTATCCTCCCCGTCGAAATCTTTGATGTATGTGGGATGGACTTTATGGGACCTTTACCAAGCTCAAGGGGCAACGCATATATCCTGCTTGTAGTGGACTATGTTTCGAAATGGGTTGAGGCCAAGGCAAGTGTCACCAATGACTCAAAGGTGGTTTCAGCTTTTCTCAAAGCTAATATATTCAACAGGTTCGGCATGCCCAAGGCAATTATCAGCGATCAAGGAACCCATTTCTGCAACATTACTATAGCCAAATTATTCGAGAAATACGGTGTAACCCATCGGGTAACCACAACCTACCATCCGCAGGCCAATGGGCAAGCGGAGTTGTCCAACAGAATCATTAAGACCATATTGAGGAAGGTAGTGGGACCTAAAGGTAAGGACTGGAGCACTCGTCTTGACGACGTGCTATGGGCGTACAGAACTGCATACAAGACCCCCTTGGGCATGTCACCGTACCGAATTATGTTTGACAAGATGTGTCACTTACCAGTAGAACTAGATCACAAGGCATTTTGGGCAGTAAACAAGCTCAATTTTGATTGGGACCGTGATGGCCAAGCTAGAAAATTTTAACTTCAAGAACTAGAGGAGATAAGGCTAGAGGCCTAAGACAATGCCGTTCTATACAAAGAAAGATTAAAGAAGGCACACGACCGTCTTATCAAACCCAAGGCATTCAAGCAAGGGCAATTGGTGCTTTTATACCAGTCTCGATTTAAATTAATGTCGCAAGTTAACAAGCAAGTGGTGCGGACCATATGAAGTCAAAACTCAATTTCGAATGGGAGTCGCCGAGGTCGCAGACACGAAGAATAGAAAGACCTTCAAGGTCAATGGACAGCGTCTGAAGGCTTACTATGGGCATCACGAGATAGATCCAGGGGAACTGCATCAAGTGCAAGCCCCCAACGGTGAAGAGTAATGAAGAAGTCTGGTCGAGCCACGACGATAACAAAGCGTGACTGTGAGGCAACACGGTATTTTATTTGCTTTATGTTTTTTATTTGGCTTTGCCCCTGTTTTGCGTGTGGTGTTGTGTTGGTATAATTACAGGGACAGTTTATGATCATGATCGAGGTGAGCAAATGAGACACTTCACTTTCTTACAAGCTCAGTGGGCAAGAGGGTAAGCTCTAGAGTGTGCGACAGGCGGTTGTCAGAAGAAAGGACATAACCACCCATCACCTAGCCACTCCATCATTAACTCCCTTCCCCACGTCGCCTCAACTCTGCAACTTCTCTCTCTCTCACAATCAAACCCTTAAGAAAGAAGCCCATTTCCTCTTCCCAAAAATGAGCACTCGAAGAACCAGAGCCAAAAACACCACAAAACTCTCCGATTCCCCCTCCGAGCCAAAGAAAATCACCAAGCCTGAAACAAAGATGGCCACTCCCTCTGAAACCCCTACCACTCCCGAGATGCCCAAGAGCCCATCTCCAGTGAACTTTGAAGACTTAGAAAAGATAATCGAGGAGACGGTGCCTTCAACAATAACGGAAATGTCGGAAGAACCAACAAGAGAGACGACGGAAAAGCCTAAGAAGAAGAAGGTCAAAGCGGTGAAGGAGAAGGCCACCCCGGTGAAGGAAAATGAGGAAACCCCAACTAGGACAGAGGAATCTACCTCGGATGAACGTAACGAACAGGAACCCTCCGAAGAGAAGGAGGAAGATGGGGAAAGAGAAGAGACCCCCGCGGAGAAAGTTTCTGAGGGCACCACCACCGCTGAAAAAGAGGCCTCATCGGAAGTTTCGGTACCATCGCGAAAAAGAACCCGCGGTGAACTCGCCAAGATGGCAACACCCTCCTCCGCAAGAGGGAAAGCTGTCCTGACCGCAGAGAGGCCACCCCGAAGTTCATCCACTGGACCACCGACGAGGGGCATTGTGAAGCCTAAAACGCTTGATATGGAGGTGTTGGACAGCTTCGAAGTGAAAGATGAAGTAAGGAGGTATTTCGATAGGATTGGATGGGGAGCGTTTTTAGAATGGCCGGACGATCAGACACCACGGCAAGGGAGTTCATTCAAACCTCGAGGTAAAAACCCCAACACGTGAAGTCGACCACGGATTGCATAAAATTCGGTGATGGGCGTGAGCTTCTCATTCTCCCGAATGATTTCAATTGCACTGGGCATGATGAAGTTTTCGAGACCAAAGCTGCTGAGTCTGAGGAGGCCTTTACCTTCATACCCGAGCACACCGGGAGGAATGGAACGAAAAATGGTCGGCGATTGGTGCGGGCACAACGTCAAGTCGGGATACGCAGCGGCGATGAATCGAAGAGCAACGCACTACGGATGTGCCATCGCCTCTTGTCCTACGGTTTCTTGGCAAGGTGGACTGACAACTCGCCTCCCAACATGAGTTGTTTATTTTGTGGTGCATGGATCATGGCCACAAGGCGAATTTTTTTGCATTCGCGATTGGCCATTTCAAGGACATCCGACCCACCCAAAGCAAAGAATCTCTTGCCCACTTTGGTGACCGCTCGCCATCAAGTCGAAAATCTTGGACAAAGCAAACATCGATCCGAAGCAGAGCCCGAGCAATATATTGATATGGCTATGCTGGAACGAATGAAAGACATCTACTATGACCGGGCGGGCATACCGGTCTTCACGGAACCAAATTACGATGACGAGACAACTTCGCCAATCTCCCGATCGGCCGAGGAAGGGATTCGGAGATAGCAAGGAAGAAGATGAGGACATAAAAGCCCGCTTGACCAGGCTGGAGGAACAACTGAAGGCTACCCATGACGCCCGCCTTTACTTTGCCTGTTGGATTCGGTATCCGACTTCCCATTGACCTTTTTTGTCCTCCCTTTTTTTTTGTTTTGCTTTGTTTGTTGTTGGTGGTCAACCCTCTTCTCTCACCCACTTTGCTCAAGGCAAAGTGTGTGAGTGAAGGGGTTGCGTCTGTTTTGTTTGTTTGAGTTAAGAGAGTTGGTCGTCACTCTGACCCACTTTGCCGAAGGCAAAGTGTGTGAGTGGGGGGGACTGCCTACCTTGCTCATGTCATTTCGTTGTTTGTTGTTTGTGTTCCCTCCTTGTTTACCCACTTTTCTCAACGCAAAGTGTGTGAGTGGAGAGGGGTTTTCGTTTTTGTGTGTCGGTTAGCATATTTAAATTGGTGGGTTTGATTGGCCTGTATTTTTCTTGTTGTGAATGATGCTAGTAGTTTTAAGTCCTCTATTTTTATCATGACCGTATGTAGATAAGGAAGACGAATTGAATTTGAGCACACATGGTGAGCTTTGAGCCTAAAATGTTGTACCTTGATCAACACAGTTTTCTTCCTTGTGTGATAATTGACATCTTCACTAGGCTTCTGCTAGAACTTGCGTGCACTCTTATGTCGAGGCCTCATTGACTTAGCCAAAACATTTAGATGACTTAGGCATTTCTTTTCTTTTAAATAGCCACTAAGCCAAAAATGTCCTACCTATTGTTAGTCCCTCGTTCAGCCCCCTTGAGCTTAATAGATTCCTTCATTCACTTAAATTAGCTCGGAAAAAAGCTCACCCGGTCAATTGGACTCGGGAGCTAAAAAGAAGAAAAGCGAACAAGAAGGAAGAACGTTAGCCTCGTAATGGGCAAGAAAAAAGGGGTTATCTAAATTTCAAAGAAATGGGCAAAATGCCCAATATAAAGAAGGTACTTAATTGAAAGAAAGAAAAAATATATTGATGAAGTCTAAGATGTTTGTCTTGAGGTCCGTAAGAAGAAGGCGAAGGAAATCCATGGAAGTCAAAACAATTTCCTCAAACCCGAGTCCATGATGACCTAGCCCGTTCAAAATCTCCCACCTATATCTTAAGCCCCATTACGACCAAATAAAAGACCTAAGGATAAATGTTTAGAACTTTGTATAAGCGGTGGAGATGGTAGAGGCACGCAAGCTATAGCATAGTCGAAATGACAGATGTCTGGCGTATACACTAGCCTATACACAAGAGTGCAGGCGTTGGTGAGAAAATGCCCAATATGCTCAAATTTGTATTTTGACTTGTTTGATGGTCGTTGCTTGAATTGAGTCTACTTGAATTACTAGCTTGTTCCAATGAGCTTATATTGGCCGAGATAACCCGCTTGTGGAGATGTGCTAACCTTTTGTGTCTTTTGCGTCTTTTCTTTCTTCCTTTGTCTTGGGCAAATTACACGTGCATGCTTGAGGACAAGCATGTTTAAAGTGTGTGCGTGTGACGAGCCCAAGTTTTGTGCTCTTTTTTCTGTGTCTTGTCTAGGTCTAGATCGAGTCTTTTGTGTCTTTCTTGTTTTGTTTTGTGTCTGGGAGGACACCTTTGGTCTCTGGGGCAGGGCGGGCGTAAATGGGTAATACGGAGTGGAAACTTGCTTGGCGGATGAACTGAGATACGATTGCATCCCGAGGGCACAAGGAGCTTCGCTCACAGTCAGGACATCTAACCCAAGAGTGTTCGGATTACGGCGTGACCTCCTTACAAACCGCACAAGTTCAATCTCCAAAAGTTTAGCTGATGGGCAAGCAGAAGTGAAGAAGAGAAGCGAAACCAAGAGAAGAGAGAAGAAGAAGAAGGAAAAGAAGAGAGAGAGAGGTCGGATAAGAGATGCGAGATAAGGAACAACCCGTGATGGGCAAGATACGCGGGATCAGGATGAATCCCGTAAAATCCGAAAAAGATGCGCGCTAAGGCCAGATCCCATAAAATCAAGAGGAGATAATCTCAAATCCCTCGGGCAAGGAAACAATGCCGATCAACAAGAAACCCAAGGGATTATCCACCCATGGGCCATCACCATCGCCGATCTCTCGGCTATATATATGGGATGAATGTACTGTAGGGAAAACTTATGTTAACCTCGCCGAGGATCCATCTTGGTGTTTAATTCACCATACATTGATTATAAACCTAGCATGCGTCTATATAATTAAAGTGCAACACGTTGGGGTTTCTCGTGTTTACCTTTGGATCCGCCGAGGTGGATCGAGCGGATGAGCGGATTGAACAGTCGAGACTCGTGCTTTGACCTTCCGGACCGTATCCCGGATACCCAAACTCCAACGTCGAGTGAGGACGAGCTATGGAGAATGCAAAATCACCCTTTTCTCACCCAACTCTCGAAAATTTTCTCTCAATTAATTGAGATGGCCGAAAATCTTGCTTGTAATATGTGAGCATTAGCCTAGACATTATCTCATACCTTATATTTATAATGCACTACCTTAATCCTATATGGAATATTACCATAATCCTATATGGAATATTACCATACTCTTAGGATTATTTCCATACTCTTAGGATTATTTCCATACTCTCAAGATTATTACCATAATCTTATATGGAAAGGATCTATGCATATACCATAAATATAATTATATCCATGTGGATAAAGAGAATAAAATCTTGCCAATTGAGCAATAGGGGGAACCGATTTTCCTCAGTGCTACGGGCCTGGATGGGCCACCAGGATCAAATGAGGAATAAAGATGGGCCTCAAATAAATTAATTATCTTATGTTGACCAGAACATAAATTAATTTATAAACATTCGATCATGCCACTAGAGAAAGAATGTTGACTTACCCTTTATTACCGAAGTTGAGTCGGGCTTGCACTTAGACATTACGAATCCGTATTTAAGATATCGAACGTCCATTAATCATTTATAGCAATCATCGCTTAAAACGATTAATAACTTTATTTCTTAAGTAGTACCACTCAACCTTATTATTGTACTTGAGCTAACTCAACTGCGGGGTTTAGTACAATAAACCTTTGAGCTCCTTAAGGGGCGTCATCATCCTAAACGGATACGGTGACTCGACTGATAACTAGCGTGACATACAAGACACGCCACCACCCAAGACGCGGAGAATCTTGGTTAGAACATATAACCCTCACTCATAACAAGTCAAAGTGATGGTCAAGAACTCATACTCACCTAATACCTTATCGAGATTTAGATCATCGTAAGTCACCGAGATCTTGGTTCTTCACGACGGTGGAAAGAAGAACTCATCTCATCGTGATCCTTCAATACGTCGAGACGCACAAAGCATAGACAAGCAACTAAGTCAAGTCACTTATCTATCTGCTGGCTAAACCGACAACTCGTCCTTAAGTCGTCTCACCTGTGAAACTTTTATATCTCATTAAGCTTCGACCAATCATACGGACTTACGTGATCTTCTACACACTGTATGATCTAACTTATATATGAGATAAGGGGACACAGATATATGCAATCAAGTATTCAAATCAGATAGGAGATTGTAATAGTGGTAACAGGAAACATTGTATACAAGCTCAACCAAACTGCTTTCAGTATACAAATCCAACAATCTCCCACTTATACTAAAGCAAACTTTTAGTATACAATGTGTCTTTCTACTAGCTATTACAAACAACCATCACTTTGCTTCTCCCACTTATACAAAAGTTTCCTTTCTAAGTGGGTGCCATCAAGCGCAATCCAAGTCCTCTAACGTGTTCATCGTAGACTTTTTGCGGCAGGCTCTTCGTGAATGGATCCGCTAGATTTTCCGTCGTATCAATCTTTTCAATCAGCACGTCACCTCGTCTAACGATTTCTCGTATGACATGGTACTTTCTCTCTATGTGTTTTGTCGCCTTGTGGGTCCGTGGTTCCTTCGAAGTTTGCATCGCACCCGAGTTATCACGAAGAACTATGATACTCTTGGGCAAACCGGTACCACACCTAGATCCATGAGTAGTTCTTGAACCATCTGCCTCCTTAGAAGCCTCAAGCGGCTACATATTCGGCTTCCATGGTAGAGTCCGCAATGCATCGCCGCTTTGCACCGCCAGATACGGCTCCACCTCCCAAGGTAAACACATAGCCTGAGGTTGACTTTTTCTCATCACGGTCAGCTTGGAAATCCGAGTCTGTGTAACCCAAAGGCATTAGACTATCTGCATGGTAAACTAGCCTATAATCTCGAGTCCTTTTCAGGTACTTGAGTATATGCTTTACTGCAGTCCAATGAGCTTGTCCAGGGTTAGACTGATATCTAGCTACTATGCCTACCGCATAGCAGATATCGGGTCTCGTGCATAGCATTGCGTACATGAGACTTCCTACGGCGGAAGCGTAAGGAACTTGTCTCATTTCCTCTATCTCCGCTGCGGTCATGGGTGATCGCTTTTAGATAAAGGAACGCCATGTCCGAAGGTAGCAATCCTTTCTTGGCGGTCTGCATACTAAACGCAGTAATTACAAGATCAATGTAAGGCGCACGAGATAAGCTCAACATTTTCTTCTTGCGATCTCGGTAAACCTTGATCCCAAGAATGTACGCTGCATCTCCTAAGTCTTTCATTTGAACCGATCGGATAGCCAACTCTTTACGTCGATAATGACTTCACGTTGTTGCCAACTAGAAGGATGTCATCTACATAAAGTGCAAGAAATACCACATCACCGTTGACATCTAACCGATACACACAACTCTCGCTAGGCAACCGGGTAAATCCATGGGACTTTACTACCTCGTCAAAGCGTAAGTTCCATGATCGGAGGTTCGCTTAAGTCCATAAATGGACTTAAGCTTCCATACTAGATGCTCTTCACCCTTTACCACATAACCTTCAGGTTGCATATAGATGTCTCTACCTTCCTCAAGGTAACCGTTAGAAAAGCGGTTTTAACATCCATTTGCCAAACCTCTAGGTTCAAGTGGGCTGCTATGGCTAGAAGAATTACGATGGACTTGAGCATTGCTACGGTGAAAAGGTCTCATCGAAATCGATGCCCTCAACTGAGTGTACCCTTTCGCCACAAGCACGGCTTTAAAAGCGAAACCTCTCCATCGAATCTCTCTTCCTCTTGTATATCCACTTACTACCTATGGCTTCCTTGCCATCCGGTAGAGGTGTCTTTCATATACATCCATAGCCGTTATGGACTCCATTTCTAAGTCCATAGCGGTCCGCCATGATCTTGCATCAATATCTTGTATCGCCTCCTTGACGTCCATGGGTCGATTATTGCATGTTAAATCTGCTGGGACCAAACCAAGATTCACCCACGAACATAAATCGCTCGGGTTGACGAACAACCTCCCACTACGACGAGGTTCTACAGCACAATGGCGGCGGTGGGTGCAGATACTTGTGGTTCTCTAACTTGCACAACTTGGCGTGTAGGTACCACTCAGCACGGTCGGTATCTCGGTGGAACTCGACCCACTTCAATTTCTTGAAGTATCCGGTGTCGATCCTCCCACTAGACTCGACATCTCGCACCTTTCGCCTAATCGGTGGTGGAATACGATCATCTTCTAATTCTTGAAGAATGATTTCAACTTTGGACTTATGATTTTTCATGTAGTCCTCTTCTAAGAATCGAGCATTAGTGCTAATAATGACCTTCCGATCCTTGGGACTATAGAATAAACCACCTTCGTTCCTCTAGGATAGCCAATAAAAAGCGACCTTGCGTCGGATCTAGCCTCCAACTTGTCGCCTTCTTGTTCAAAGACATGTGCCGGATCGCCCCATATCCTTATGTGGCTTAAACCGGGCTTCGCCCAAACCACAACTCGAAGGGTCTTTTCGATCGACTTGGGACGGTACTAGATTTAGCAAGTATGCACCGCCTCTAAGGCATACCCCCGAACGAAATAGGCAATGTAGCATAACTCATCATAGATCTAACCATTTCTAAAAGAGTCCTATTTCTTCGCTCCGACACACCATTTTCTTGTGGTGTGTCGGTGAAATCTTGTTGGGATGTAATCCCACACTTCACTAGATAGTCCATAAACTCGTTATCGAGGTATTCGCCACCGATCGATCGCACATGATGACTTGATACTCTTACCTAGCTTCGCTCCACTTCCGCCTTAAACTCTTTGAATTTCTCAAAGCATTCGGACTTGCGGTGAAGCGGTATATGTATCCGTACTTGATTAATCGTCAATGAAAGTGACAAAATACTGCATACCTCCACGAGCTTGTGGACATCGGTCCACAGTCGAATGGACTAACTCAACATTTCTTTGGCTCTATAACCTTCGCTTTGAAGCGGTGCGGTCAACATCTTACCTTCTATACGAGATTCGCAGACGGGAACAGAGTAACCGTGAGATCACCCAACGCTCCATTCTTAGCGAGTCTTTGGATCCTATTTAGATTGATGTGACCTAATCTAAGATGCCAGAGAAAAGTAGAGTCATCTTCTAAGAAAACTTTTCTTTTAGGGTTTGATGAAGATGCAACATAGTTATAGGTATTATGTTTTGCGTAAATAGTATAAAGCGAATTATATAAAGTGCAACACGATAACTTCGTCATTTCTTATGATAGAAACACCACTATCAAAAATAATGAATATCCATGAGTAAATAATTTCAAACAAACAAGGTTCCATGAAAATCCGCACATATAAAACGTCTTTCAAAACTAAAACTGTTGTCCCAAAACATAAAGAACATCTCCAGCGCGCAACCGACTTTCGCGCGTTGCCCATGGAGATCGTTATCTCGCCATCAAACAGCCTCCTTGTCCGCGGGAACCCCGCAGGTGTAACAAACATGATCGATTCGCCCGTATCTACTACCCAAGAATGGGTAGAACAAGTCGCTAAACATGTTTCCGTTACTAAAGCAAACGGCGCACTGAGCCTCGAGCATAGGGCACTGGCCTTCCAATGCCTCTTACCGCACTTGAAGCACTTGCCTTCTCCTTGGCTTCTTCAAGCCTCCGTGGCAACCATGTTCTTGTTCCCTTACTCCCACTATTTGCCTTGCCTCTACCACCTTTGGCACCCTTTTCTATTTCCATTTTGCGATGAAAATTTTGGGCCCTTAGATGTGCTAGCAAGAGCATGCTCCTTTTCCCATAACTCCTTCCGCAAAGAACGAGATCATTAAACAACCGACTAAGTGTAAACTCGGTCTTGCTCATGATCGCATTCACGCCGAAAGTTCTCAAAAGACTTTGGCGGTGTATTGAGGATGATATCGACCTTGGCTTGGCCGTCAATACCTCCTCCCAACCGATCAAGACTATCCATGAGACGAGTCATGTGGGAGACATGTTCATGGACCGAACTACCTTCTTCCATCTTACACGCCAAGATTTCTCTCATTGTGTGGAAGCGGATCGTCCGATCCGATCGCCCAAACTTACCTCGAAACTTGACCAAATATCGTCGCGTCTACCATCGATCGATGTCAGCTGCAAGCCTTTGGACATCGTAGTCATCATATAGCATTTAGCCATATTGTTTGACTTATTCCAAAGTCCGCTTGACTCTCATTGCTCATTAGTCGATCGTCGATAAGGGCATCGGGTTTAGGAGTAGTGAGAACAAACATGTGTTCTTCAATGATAAGAACATATTCCATGTTTCGCTTCCACTCGATAAAATTTGGACCGGATAACGGATTTTGTGCGAGCATATTGATAATCGCGTAAGAGACATAGTGAAACGATAATGTAAAACACATAAGCATACGATCGCATATAATTCGTAACAATAATATTGTAACCTTTTGATAAAACAATATTAATTGAAACCTCCAATCGCCCAAGGAATTCCACATACAAGCCACGCGTGTGGGCGTTTACATGAACCCCTCGACTGCACTAAAATATACCTTTTAGTCGTTTAATTTCAATCCATGTCAACTTATCCTTATGACAAATGAAATTAATGATTGGACCTTACTGACCACATCACTATCACAAGAAGGGACTTCGGGAAGTTGTACTTGAGGTGATGTCTAAGCAATGACCACAATTTTAACAAAGAAGATGAATTCTTAGAATTGGTATACTCACTCGGACCATACCGCCCAATTCAAATTCTTTTGTTATCTCATTTTATATCTATCTCTAGAGAACTTATGAAAATCGCACACGCAAGCCACGCGTGATCGCGTTTACATGAAACTCCCACTTCTCAATAGATTTAAAATGTTTTATTTAGAAATCTCATCTAACAAACTTATGATAAGCAGTGCAAGCAAGCCACGCGTGTGGGCGTTTACTCACGATCGCCTCACTTTGTTTAGAGATCAAAAGTGGAGGTCTTGACATTTTAATTTGAAAAATTAATTTGTCGGGTTGCTTGCTTAGTCTTTTTATTCAAAAGGTTTGTCCATGCAGATCACGTAATCTAGCATGCTTTTCTATAGAACTCAACATGTAAAACATGCTCGCAGTAATTCTAAAATATGCTTGATAAACGCGATAAACCTAGCATGCTTACTATGCGCATCCAATTACGTAAAACACTTAAAGGTTTGTCAACGTAATATAAACATACATAGCATGCTACTGCATAATTTAAACATCCACGACATGCATATGAACGATAAAATAAAATAAAACGCTCATCGCGCCCAATCGTGAAAACTGCACATTTAAATCTAATCTATTACATAGATTTACAAAGCACAAGATTTAAACTCAAACGGGCCTCGCGTGCGCGGGCACGGACCGGATTCAACAATTGGGCCTCGCGTGCACGCACGGGCCGGAAAATCTGAAAAGCGGTGCGGGCGGGTCGCCCAAATGTCTTGGGCAGCGCTGGGAAAGCCCACCGCGCGCCACCTCGCCGCCGCCAGCGTGCTCGCTCATGGTACGCCTCGCGGTCGCTAAAGCGACCGCGACCATCGAAAGCACGCTGCGCGCCTTCCCCGAGCGCCGAACGTCCGCCGAGACGTCGCCGCCCGTGCCGAAACCGCGACCGCGAAGCGCCATGCGCCGGGTCGCCGCGCAACGCGCGCCGTCGCCGCTAGCTCGCTCGCCGCTTGCCGCGGCCGTCTTCGCGATCGCTTCGCTCGCGTGGCGCCAGGGTCTCGTCGCGCGAACGCACGCCCGTCGCCCGCGCCCCGCGATCGCCCTCGCGACCGCCAGCTTGCTCGCGAAACCGCCCGGGACCGCCGAGCTACCTGTTTTTCCGTCGTTTCGTTCTTCGTTCTTTTGTTTCGTTCTTCTTTTACGATAAGATTTACATAATAAAATCTAATCTAACCACGGATTTTCTCGTGGTGTAAAACAAAACCAACAAAACAAACGAGCCACGATGAACGACAAATCCACAATTATAAAACGCACGTAATAATCAAACGTGAATTAATCCAGCAGAGCCAAGATTCGATCCCGTGCTCGATACCAGTGTAGGAAAACTTATGTTAACCTCGCCCGAGGATCCATCTTGGGTGTTTAATTCACCATACATTGATTATAAACCCAGCATGCGTCTATATAATTAAAGTGCAACACGTTGGGGTTTTCTCGTGTTTACCTTTGGATCTGTCGAGGTGGATCGAACGGGATGAACGGATTGAACGGTCGAGACTCGTGCTTTGACCTTCTGGACTGTATCCCGGATACCCAAACTCCAACGCGTCGAGTGAGGACGAGCTATGGAGAATGCAGAAAATCACCCTTTCTCTCACCCAAACTCTCGAAAATTTTCTCTCAATTAATTGAGATGGCCGAAAATCTTGCTTGTAATATGTGAGCATTAGCCTAGACATTATCTCATACCTTATATTTATAATGCACTACCTTAATCCTATATGGAATATTACCATAATCCTATATGGAATATTACCATAATCCTATATGGAATATTACCATACTCTTAGGATTATTTCCATACTCTTGGGATTATTTCCATACTCTCAAGATTATTACCATAATCTTATATGGAAAGGATCTATGCATATACCATAAATATAATTATATCCATGTGGATAAAGAGAATAAAATCTTGCCAATTGAGCAATAGGGAACCGATTTTCCTCGTCTACACGGACTGGATGGGCCGACCTGTGGATCAAATGAGGAATAAAGATGGGCCTCAAATAAATTAATTATCTTATGTTCAGCCCAGAACATAAATTAATTTATAAACATTCGATCATGCCACTAGAGAAAGAATGTTGACTTACCCCTTTATTACCGAAGTTGAGTCGGGCTTGCACTTAGATATTACGAATCCCCGTATTTAAGATATCGAACGTCCATTAATCATTTATAGCAATCTGACTGCTTAAAACGATTAATAACTTCATTTCCTTAAGTAGTACCACTCAACCTTATTATTGTACTTGAGCTAACTCAACTGCGGGGTTTAGTACAATAAACCTTTGAGCTCCTTAAGGACGCCATCATCCTAAACGGATACGGTGACTCGACATGATAACTAGCGTGACATACAAGATCGCCACCACCCAAGATGCGGAGAATCTTGGGTTAGAACATATAACCCTCACTCATAACAAGTCAAAGTGATGGTCAAGAACTCATACTCACCTAATACCTTATCGAGATTTAGATCATCGTAAGTCACCGAGATCTTGGTTCTTCACGACGGTCGGAAAGAAGAACTCATCTCATCTGTGATCCTTCAATACGTCGAGACGCATCAAGATAGACAAGCAACTAAGTCAAGTCACTTCTTATCTATACCGCAGCCTAAACCGACAACTCGTCCTTAAGTCGTCTCACCGTGAAACTTTTATATCTCATTAAGCTTCGACCAATCATACGGACTTACGTGATCTTCTACACAATCGTATGATCTAACTTATATATGAGATAAGGGACACGATATATGCAATCAAGTATTCAAATCGGATAGGAGATTGTAATAGTGGTAACGAAACATTGTATACAAGCTCAACCAAACTGCTTTCAAGATACAACCAACATGTACGGCTTATGACATCATCATTCACGAAACTTTTAGTTCGTTCAACACTATCACCACCACCATATACATTAAGTCCCTTCGGGGAAAACACTTTTATTCGCTTTTCGTATGTTTGTTGGCGGCACTTTGGGCTCACCGTTTATTTCATTCAAGTAATAGTAAGTTGTTTCATTTTTATGATGGTCTCAATTAATTGTTGCATGTTTGTTTATTTTATGTCTAGCTAAGTCTTTATTCTGGTTTGGGTATAACCAAGTGAAGCATGATTAATATAACTCGAGAGGTCTAAGTAGGGCATTACGATCTGCATGTGTGTGTTCCCAAAGCACTAGGTCCTGAGCAATATATAACTTAACCGAACTCGGTGTGTTAGTCGCGAATAACATAGTGGGCAAGGGAAGGTTGCAAGTAATAATTGGATTAAGGTGTCGGGTGTCCCGCACCCCAAATAGTACGACCGGTGTGAGCGAGTTGGAGTAGTCCTAGCAACGCCTTTGCCAATACCGGTGCTGTTTAGATCATAACGTCAGTAGCTTGCATGTCTTGAGGTGTCCTCGTGCGTGGGCATTACGGTTAGATAGTTTGCATAGGGTGTCCCTTGTATTTCTTTACACAGAAAGGATAGATTTGGAGGGGTGCGTCGTGGGCGTGACGCGTGACAATCACGACGTATGTCTCTTATAACCGGTTGATGCATGTCATGTAGTGAAAACCTTTGCACCTATGACCGAGTGTTAATCATCTTCACCAAGTTGTTGCCCAAGCCAGATTCGTTTTATTATTTGATATTTCCTTTGAGTTTGTTTCAGGTTACTTTAGCCTTACCTATAGTGATCAAAATAATTACACCACCCTCATTACTTTTAAGTGACATCAGAGATTGCTACACCAACTCCTCGTGGGATCGACCCTATACTTATCGCTGGCTACGCCTGTGATGGGCAATAGGTTATAAATTTATTTTGAACGCTAAACGACAGCGTGTCATAGATACTCCTATCTTCGTTTATATAGCTATAGAATTAATAGATACTCATATATTTGTTTATATAGTTTTATTATGAGGTTCATCAATTAAATTACCATTATAAGAAATGTACACAATAGGAAAGTGACTAAACCATTTAATTTTATAATTATTTATATTATATACAACACAATCTAAAACCAATGTTCCACAACATGTATTAACTTAAGGAGCAATAAAAACAAAACATATAATCCTTGACAATAAAACAATAATCTAACGCAAAATTCAAAATAAATAAATAACAAAATTAGATTTTCCCTTCTTGTAAATGAAAAATAAAAATTCTCAAATTGGTGACATCAAGAATGTTCTTAACTCATTTACAATTACATATTTATCAAAGAGCTCCATCAAATCAAGATTACATCTTAAGTGTCATCTTTTCCAATTGCTGTTCTTCTGCAAAAATAAATGAAAAAATTCTTCTTCACCAACCTCTTTTTCGTGCTGCAACGGTCTTCTTCGGTGGCCACATGAAGTAGTTTACTGTCGTCGATGACATCCATATTGTGCATCTATATATAGATATAGGTATACATTCATAATTTCGTGAATTTTAAAATTGACCAAGCTAAACTCTTAAAAAATACATATATAAATTAAACCCTTCCTATATTCATTAATTAACATAATATGTGAGATAAAATGTCAATCAAGCACTTCAAAAAATCTGTCAACATCTATAAAATGATCATTGTTCATTTGTTCTGTTCTATAATTCCTCGTCTCCAATTAATGTGTAGGTTGAAGAAGATCAATAGCTTCATAGATATCATTCTTAAATTGTTTGAACAAACTAACTCGTTGAATTGGATAAAGCAGCTGGAGCAAAATCCTTAAATAAATTAACAAAATGATATGGTTTATGTAGTAACATATCAATTGATGATAAAAAAATACATATAAAAAAATATATCCAAGAATGCGCATAAATGCACATTTATGTTGATTGATGATATGAGTTTAATATATAAGGAAAACAGTTCATTAAAATTATGAACTGGGCTAATAATAATTTTTTAAGTACATAAAATATGGAATTTAGATAAAACAGAATAGAAAATTATAGGGATGCCGTGTAGGATGATGAATGGTTGTAGGTTAAGGAATCCAGAACGGATTATATAATTTATAGATGTTGGATTTAATTGGAAACACTCCTATAGTTCATGCAAATTATAACCTATAAAAGGAATCAAAGAAGGGGAAATACCTTTTACTTTCTCTTTTAGTTTGGCGTGTTCTAAACTCCAATTAATCACGAATACAAAAGGCGTACACAAATATTGGACATAGAACTTTGATAATAAACGAGATATAATTATGAAATTATAAACAAGTACAAATGTATATATATATATATATATATATATATATATATATATATATATATATATATATATGAATTGGTTCATCTACATGTTTATCGTTAACATACATAAATAAGAAAAATCATGTTCGTTAAATTTGGGATTATTTTAAGTATGTATCTAAATTAGTTATATGTATAAATCGCATATAATTGTGCATTTGAGTATCTAAGTCATAATTTGTGCATTGAATTTGAAGTGTCCATATTGATTTATTAAGTGTTGATATTTGTTCTCATGTTTATACTATAAGGTGTGTCCACACGATAACCACTCCCTATATATATATATATATGGAAGAGATTAAATAAAAATCTGCTTTTTGTAAAAACCTAAAAACCAATGCATTTATGCATAAAGTTGTCGAACTACGAAATATTGATGAATAGTATTGTTTTTACCAAAACTCAAGGGTACATTAGTTTTATATATAAAGTGCATTAACTTTATACGTAAAGTGTATTGATTTTTAGATTTTTACGAAAAATAGGTTATTATTATAAGTTAACACTATTCATAAATATTTTATAGTGTAGTAATTTTATACATAAAGTGCATTAACTTTATTGTAAGATTTAGTGAAAACACCGCTTGGGATGGTGTGAGAGTATGTTGTTGTATATATACATTTACAATAAATATGGATAAGATAATTAAATGTCTACACCTAACGAGAATAAACTAGAATTATCTAGAAGATTAACTAAGTCTTTCTAACACCCACCGTCGGCGAGACGTGGGATGAAGTCCTACGTAGAGCTTGGATCGAAAGAACTCGAATGAGAACCGAGGAAGACTCTTGGTAAAAATGTATGCAACTTGATGCTCGGATGGAACAAATTGAGTAGAAATTCGACAAGAGATAACGAGTTTACGTGCGTAGTGATAATCAATATCTATATCCTTAGCACGTTTATGTGCTACGGATTCCAACTAAGAAAGATTGAACTCTTATTATCACAAAAGAGTACAGGTTGAATTGATGGTAGAGCATTCAATTCTCGAAGAACATTGTGACCCATACAAGCTCGGCGTGCATTTGCCATGGCCCGATACTCTGAGTCGCAACTCGAACGAGAAACGTAGATTCTTTCTTAGCACTCCAAGAGATCAAGTTGGAACCAAGATAAATATAATACCCATAAATGGACCGGCGTGTCTCTATGCAACGATTCCAATCGGCATCGAATAGTTCACAAGAGTAGAAGGATCTACGGCTAAAGTTAAGACCGAATGGCGAGTGTTTCTTGAACGTATATAAGGATTCATTTGTGACAAGAAAATGATCATTAGTCGGTGTTGTAGCACTTGACTAACAACATTGACGAAGAAACAATAAGTCAGGCCAAGGATTGTCAAATATTGAGTGCACCAACTGAGAACGATACAAAGTAGAATCGAGAAAGGTGTGCCATCATGAGTGAAATCGTCCAGGAGCTAATGACGTGGAGACAAGTTTAGAATCGAAACCGTAAAGAGGCCAATCTCGCATTACGACAAGAGCAAGAATGATTCAGACGGTAGAAGCTTTAACAACGGACTTAATGTGTGGCAAAAGTCAAAGCCCGAAATCTATTTATACCATTGAGCAACGAGAAGTGCTTTATACCTTTCGATGGAATCGTCGGAGGGAAACTTAGTTCGAAAAACCCACTTGGATCCAACAACAATTTCTGTAAACGGACGTGGAACAAGGTCCCAGGTGTCATTCTTGCGAAAAACAGCGATTCAACATTCATAGATACAATCCAATGAGGATTATTGGTAGCATACTTGAAACCCTTAGGTGCAGTGGTAGTGACAAGAGCTAAATGAAGTGGCGTGTTAACTACATCAGCAAAATATCATGGCTTAAATATGCCGCATTGGCTCGTGTGGTGATGGGATGAGACGAACGAGCGAAGTATCACATTTGGGTACACGATTTCTTGGCGAATCACCACTGGTGTAAGTTGAGTAAGCGGCGCGGTCGTGATAAATCATCCGCATCACACATATCGCATGGAGATAAAGAGTGGGGAGCTAAAGGTTTTGGATCCATGATCGGTGAGGTGTGGAAGACGAATGCACATTTGAGAACGATGAGAACTCTAGTGAAGTTGGCGGAGATGTCGACGTGAAAATAGCAGCATAGTTTATCAAACCAATATAATTTTGGAAACCATAAAAGTAGGTTAGCCGCAGCGAGGTTAGCCTCCATTGTGCTTGAATGTGCTCAATGGTGGCTAACCTCACCGACGACAACTTCGACGACAACTAACCTATTTTTAGAAAGTCGTCGCTGCTTTATGCTTGAATGTGAATTTTATTTATTTTTGGTGAGTATATGATTTATTGATTTTTTGAATGCAGAATTAGAAAAGAAAAAAAGAAGCAAAGAAACAAAATAAAGGAAATACATGCAAAATGCAAAAAGGAAAAAGAAAAATAATAATAAAATATGAAAATCCTATGCATTTTTCGGTGCCTCCTGAGAGGTGATACCACCTCTCTCTCTTCTCTCCTTACCTTTTCCTCCCCACAATGGTATATCTAGAAGATGCACCCCATAAGGCTACCCCATCCATGATTTTTTGTTATTAAAAGACAAACAACGTAATAAAAAGAAAAAAAAAGAAATTGAAAGTAAAAAAGTTCACAATCTTAATTGGTTGGCCAATCCAAGTTTGAGGAAAAATCATCACCACATTGTTGACAAGTGTCCAAATATAATTGACACAATAAAATTTTAATGAGATATAAGTTAAATTTATGATAATTATATATTAAAAAATAAATATTATATCAAAATTCATCTCTTTTTTATTTATAAATAGAGCCTAATGTTATTATAATTTACACCAATTTAAATTTCTCATTTTCATATATTTATCTCTCACATATTTTCTATCTATTAGAGTTATGTAATTTAAAGTTTTTGCATCTATTTTAGTTTTTCCAAAGATCGTATTTCAATTCATGCATCTTGTAAGTAATTTTTATTTTTATTGAATTAAGTATCTTATTTTAATTATATGTAATTCTTTTATAATTGTGAATTTAAAGTATAAATAACTTTTAAATTTTTCTTTTGATATGTGTAATATAATAGACTTATTTTAAGATAATAAGTAGTTAAAAATAAAATAGAAATAAAAATATTATAGATTGGATTGATGTCATTGATGGAATATAAAATGATGAAACTGAATTGAATTATGAATTAGATAAATAGAAGAGAAAAAAATAAATATTATATTTAAAAATTAGATTATGATAGATTACAATAGAATAGTCTAACATCCACCATCCATCCTTTGAGACGCTCTAATTAAATGAAAAGATGGTTTGTACAACAAAGATGGTATTTTAATGTAAATGCCAATCAAGTCACCCATCACACTATGTCAAGTGTCTTCTGCTGCTGTTTGTCTCACTACCGCTTTCACAATTTATGCAGATACAATTTACTATCCATTTATTTTAGTCATCATTGCAATTCAATAAGGCAATGTTTACTTTTCATAATTAATCAATATTTCAAAATACTAATCATGAAAAGTAAACATTCCCTTAGGGAGTGTTTACTTTGCATGATTAGGTTGGATAGATAAAATTAATCCAACCTAATCAAGTGTTTACTTTTAAGGATTAATATTTGAGGATATCCCAAAGTTCGGGATTATTTTAATCATTTGAATTATTCTTCATTAATATTAATCCAACCAATATAGGTAGGATTGAAATAATCCTCCAAATAAAGGGAGAATTATTTATCCCAATCTTAATCCTTCACTAATCCTTTGTAGTAAACAAATGATTGATAGATAAAAATTATCTCATCACACATTTAATCCATCAAATAGTCAATCCTTCAAAATGCTAATCATGCAAAGTAAACACCACCTAAAAGGATTAATTATTTGATTGATTAAATGTGATGAGATAATTTTATCTATCAATCATTTGTTTACTAAAGGATTAATGAAGGATTAAAATTGGGATAAATCATTGTTCATTTATTTGAAGGATTATTTTAATCATACTTATATTGGTTGGATTAAAATTAATGAAGAACAATCGAGGATTAAAATAATCTCGAACTTGAATATCATCAAATATTAATCCTTAAAATAAACACTGATTAGGTTGGATTAATTTTATCTATCCAACGAATCATACAAAGTAAACACCAACTAACTATTTAACTAAAGTATTTTTTAAGAATCAAAACTGCCCATTAGTACTGACTATTAAGAATTAAAAAGATTAAAATACATATGATAGGCCAAATGTAGTATACATATGATAGGCCAAATGTAGTGACTGGATATACAGCGCATTAATTACACGGTCAATTCACTGGTCCAACATATACATGGTCCAAATTGATCGTTGCCGAGTATTGTCGGACCACCTCCAAAAATTATAAAAATTTCATCCATTCATAAAAAAATGCATTATTTTTTATGATACAATTTTAATATATTGTAATAAGTATAAAGTAAATATAGATAATAAGAAGTGATCTCTTATGTAGATAATATTAATTTTCTTCAGTATAAATGATATTTTTCTTCAATATAAAAATACTTTAAAATTACAACATAAAAAATAAAAAATATTTTTATTCAATATAAATGATACTTTGTTAAGAATAAATGATATTTTTATTCATCCCATGTGGATGGATGTATATGAGTTCTGTGAGATAATAAATAAATATATTAGAGGATAGTAAGAGTAAAAGGTGGGGCATGTGTGAATTATTTTGTAAATAAGTAAGTAAATTGATGATATTTGATGTTTCTAAAATTAACAAATGTAAATTTTTGATGGACGGATCGAAAAAAAATGAAATGCAAATTTTTGATGGATAGAGATAGTATAAAATAAAATACGTTTTTTCTCATTATTTCTAAGAGTTCCTTAGTTTAACATTTCGTTTGTACTTTTCATTCTCGATTCTTTATTTCTTTCTTTGGTTTTAACTTTCATTTAGTTGGTGTAAATACTGTTAAATATAAAAACAATAATATTTAAATCATTATTCCTAATCTTCGAAAAAGGTATGTGAAATGATCCTTTAGATCAAAGTTTGTGGGTACATACTTATGTCATCCCGTAAGATGGATCTTCATATCCAATCCTAAAAAAACACTATTTAAATAAAAGGGTGATATTTTTGTAATTATTGGAATTAGAGAAGAGTATCATTTCTAATATTGATAATGCTATCTTTTTTTAATGTTGAAAAGTATCATTTAAAATAGGATTAATGACTTAATAGTCGTTTCCTGGCTATAAGTTTGCTAATATTTCCATTATGGCCCACATTTCGAATTCTAGCGCCAGGATTAAGAAGTATCATTATATATTATATACAAAAGTATTATTTACTACATAGTTAACTCTCATTTAGTATAAAGAAAAATATAACTTAGATTTAAAAGGGTCGACTGCCATAAAATGCATGTATATTGGAATAATTTCGATTTTACACATTAACTTCAAAATGTGAAAAAAAAAAATACGAATTTTACGATTTCACATGATTGCAGACTTAGAGGGGATTGGATTTGAAGTGGCAGCTACGTTTATACATGTTAATTAAATAGAACAGATATCATTTTTAAATCATAAATTATTTTGGCATTATCAATTATATCCTGAAAGATCAAAAATATTTTTTAGATTTCTAGATTATCGATTTGTATCAATTATAAACCTCATCTATTTATGGGCTCCAGAAAATTGATGTGACTCTCCAGATTGCTAAATACATAGTGGATGAGGGCACAATTGTTATAAAATTGATAATTGAGGATTTAAAAAAAAATCGATAACATAAGGATAATTGATATTATCAAAATAAATTTGTGATTTAAAGTGATATTTATCCAATAAATATGTATTTTGTTAGTTAAAAATATATATTTATATTATATTTTGAAATTTATGAGGTGGATTAAATTAACATTAAAAATTGAAAAAAAAAATGTGAATCTCTCTCGCACAAATAATCTCCTTTTCTCTCTCTTAACCCATTCTCCCCTATGTTCGTCCATTACTGCATCTTTGCCGACTGCTCGGCGCAGCTTACTCACCAACCACCTAATCTTTGTCGTTGCCTACCAACACTTCACACAGCTGTTGCTACATCGACAAACTTCTGCGCCACTATTTTGCTTGTTTTGCTCTATTCAAGTTCTCCTCTGTTTTCCCTCAATTTTAAATTCAATTTGTTTGCCCTATTTTTAGAATCTAGGTTCGAAGCAAAAGGGTTTCTCCCACATTTTGAAATTTCGAGCCTAATTTTCGATTCTATGTTTAGGGTGGAGGCGATATGGTTGATGGTGGTGGTGGTGGAAGAGGTTGAGGTGGCACATGCATCCAAGTTGATTAATCTTGTTCTCCTGTGTCTAATTTTTTCTACGTCAGTTTCAATGCATCAAAAAAATTCATCAATGTAAATATTGTAAAAGATAAAATTGATATTATAGGTGTCAAATTTTGAAGTTTATGTCTTCTACAATAATTATGAATGGAATTCTTATTTATAATGGACAAAGGTTTCATCTACAACATATTTTATTCTATATTTGGTATGACATAATATACTATGGCTTGATTTTTGGATAAATTGCAAAAAGAAAATGATATTAAAAATATGCAATATATATATACCTTTCAGTGAAGTTGTAAATACATATATATGACATGAGAGCAAAACACAATGAGCAAAAGCTGAGATGGAGGGTGGGAGTCATGTATGGATTTTCACTTGTATTTTATTAGAGGAACAAATGGTGTGTACGAGGGCTTCACTCATTGGTATGAATCGTCAGTCTTACACAATGTTTTGTCAAATTTGTGACTCCACTCTTAAGCTGGATTTGAATATCACAAAACTTGTGTCAAGACCCTCTATTGATACGCATAATTTAAATACAAGTTCAAAATACAGAAGACAACAGCATTTTCATAATTTACTCAAAATGAATTTGGAGCAAATTTGAAAATTATTATTATTATTATTATTATTATTATTATTATTATTATTATTATTATTATTTGTTGAGTCGAGTTTGAACCTCAACATTGAAAAACTAATAAACGATGGAGTCGAAGAAAGAGGTGAAGACTGTATTGCTTGTAATGAAGATTTTGATAGATTGTGTGTTGCATCTTAAATCTTGTCGGAAAAAATCAATAGGATAAAACTCGATTGAAGGAAAAATATTATAGTTTTTGGTACAAGTATTGAGAGCGTATTAGTTTACAAGGAAAAATCCTAAGCTATTTGTAGAAAAAGCTAAGAACGTATCTTCACAGATTTTATTATATCTATAGAGTTATCTTCGAATCTTCAAAGATATCTTCATATAATTATTCCATTAGTAAATTTCCTTATTAGCGATTGAAGAGAAACCACGTGGATCGATGAGCTGAGTATTCTCCAGATTTGAAGTCATTTTATGTCTTTCGGGTTTGTATCATACACCTTTAGATCTGAGGTGGACTTTCAAGAGATACTCAAGTCTAACGTCGATAAATAATATGTTATAACTCGTTCCTTTGGACCGAGTCAGATCTAACTTCAGCTTTCATAAGATCCTCAGATCTGCCTTCAGGTTTATTCTTTCATGAGACCTTCAGACCTGATATCTGGTTGCCTTTAAATGTTCTTTGAGCTTCCAAACATGGCTCTAGCTAGTCATATTTGATTTCCATCTTGCTCTATCATCGACAGAATCCAAGTGGATTTAACTTTCAACCACAAACACCGATTTTTGTGCATAATACATTTTTGGAAACGTCTCGACAAGATGAACAAGGCACACAACTTTGTCGTGTAGATGGTAACTCGAATTCTATTATTTCAAGCATGTTTCGACTCTTTTAATATTCCGCCCCGTGTTACTGCCACATTAGAGAGGATTTTTCGAAATAACATTATATTGTTAGTATTTAATAAGGACAAACAAGGAATGCATAAAACAATTCACATCATCATCATCATTATATTATTATTATTAGTATTATTTTCAATATATTTATCAATATTATGCTTTCTTTGTCTTGTGAACATTTATGAGAAATTAAAATATCCTTTCAATAGTTTGTGCAATTTATGTAAAGTTTGTTATATATTAACTAAAAGCAGTTGAATTATTATTGAATGTTATGAATCCTATATAGTTATAATACTTTTATGATTGTTTTATTGTATTTTATACTTTTTCATTACCAACTGTTTGTGATTTGTTTTTTCAAAACAAAAATCTCCAATTTTTTCATATAGAATTATTGTTTCCATATTGATTTCTTGAGTTATTTTATACGAACTTTCTAGATTTTACCTTAATTTTTTACTTAAGGTTTTTTTTTTAAAAAAAATTATAAATTTCTTGTCAGTTCTTCATGTTTCATTCTTCTAACCTTGTTAATGGTTAAGTAAACTGTGTTCTTAAAAATTGATTTTAAAATTATTAAAGATTTAATTTGTCAAAAAAAAATATTGATGATTTTGTCAAATTAAAAAGTAATAAAAATTATTGGATGATCCGGTGAACATAATATTATGAGAGGGGAGGAATGATTAAGCACGCACTTTGATAATAGATATGCCTTCAAATATGATGATGCGATAAAAATATATTAACCACAGAAATGAGAATAAACTTAAAAATCTTAATATCTTTTGTTTGCATTCCCACGAATACCAAGCAGTTAAACATAATCTGACAGTTGGAAAAACTGAATGATAATCAGTAGAAGATAGTCATATATAGAACAATCACTGAGAAATGATCGGGATAGTGTGAAAAAGAATTGACTGGAGCTCTAGGGACAGGTGCTGCACATCAAGTAAGCACCACATTTTAATTTGACAATTGAAAAGATACCTAAATCGGATAAATATCTGTATAGATTGTAAATCAAGTATGATTTTTCTGATGCCACAACTAAGAAGAGATCATCTACTCTACATTCAGCCTACCACAACCAAGTATCATAATTCAACTATTCACCGCAGATCATAACGTTTTTGTCTGTACATCAAACATATTTTAACTAATAATCATTCCGTCCCAATATTCACGTAATTATTTTTTTCATACATAGATTAAAGAGTTGTATTTTGTATGTAAATAGTGGATGACACGAAATTCGGCGACTTTTTAGTGTAAAAAGTGTTTCATTTTTTGGAAACGAACCAACTTATATAATGGGACGGTCCAAAAAGAAAAACGCATCAACAATAATGGGACGGAAGAAGACAACAATCTTTCACCCTTTCTCTATAAACTTTTTCAATGTTTGTAAGTTTAATTTATTGCAATAATAATAATCATATGACCGTGGAATTTAAAGTAAATGATTAATTAAATTTTCTAGAATAACATTTTACCTATTTTATCATAAATAGATCATACTTTTGATATTGCTATATTTATAAATTCACAACCTATATATGTACATAATAATTGTGAATATATATTTATATATATAGAGGAGAGGGTTAATGTAAAATCTATATATATCTTGAGAATCAAAATTTGATGAATTTGCTGTGAAAATTGATGAATCCGTCGGAAAAAATACTGAATCAAAAAAAATAAAATTTTAGTCCCTCGTGGGATTCGAACTTAGATGAAAAATTTTAAATTTTTGGATTCAGTAATTTTCTCAATGAATTAATTAACTTTCATATCAAATTCATTTAATTATTAGTTTTTATGATAAAGCTCTCTCTATATATTATGATGGGGAGGGGAGAGGGCCTAGTTGACATTGCAAAAGGTGTCTTGTAGCTGAGAGGCGATGGCCCCAAAGATTTGAGGCAGGAATTCGAAAACAACCTGCATTTGGACGTACCTTAAATTTCTGACAGCGAACGTGATAATATTTTTGCCCCATGCAATGCATGTCAACATCTCTGTCTCCACCCATAACATCTACACACACCCAGGAGTGATTCTTAATCTGCATACGTAGCCCATCTCTTCATCGTTCATTTCTCTCTTTTTCCTTTTCTTTATTATAATACTACGTATGTATTATCATCTTCCATACACAGACAACATTAGTATTCCTCACTTTTCAGAATGTATATATGTTCTGTCTTAATTTCTGTAGTACGTCTCTTCATTGATTTCAGGATATTTTTTGGTAATTCTTGTGGTGACCCCACACCTCAATCGTTGCAACGGTAAAATCGTCACAAATGGAGGGTTTCAAGATATTTAGATCTTATTTCCACGATAGTCACACACACACACACACAATACTACATTCACGTTCAAGTTTACTTTATTGCAATTACTTTTAAGAAAAATAAAAATCTAAATGGATCAAACAAGCCAAAAGTCAGGCCACAAAATTATTTTGTGAATGTAGGAATATTTTGAAAAATGATGGGATATTGACACTACATGTCTTTGAAAATCTTTTAATTTTCTTTTAATTATGGAAGGGATCTCATGGCCGTTCTGATTAATTAAATAATAAACCATAAGGTCGGAAATTGCTACATTTCATAGTTAGATGAAGAAATTCAGTTAGATCTCTATTCAAACAAGGGTTAAATATTGAGAATAAAAAACAATAGAAGGGTTTCATACATATTAAACAAGAAAGTCCCATATATTAATAATTCTTGTTTTTATTTCTGTCACACTCCAAACAGTAGTGTACTTTCAGATTAATCATTCACCCTTTTCTTTCGAATTCATTTGTACCATTTAGTTTACATCAAGTCTTATTAGGTGTACGGGATTTGCTAGATGTTCAAGCATGAATTTTATATCACTTCAAGTGTCAACAAGAACTAATGGTTGCGTACGTATGTTCGTTTAATGGTAGAGTGGTTAATGTTCGCGCAAAGTTTAGGGTTTGAATCCATCGTGTCATTGTCTTTATATTTTGTATTTAATTGATAAAAATAAGAACTAATAGACATAAATGTTTGTTACTCCTCCGTCCCATCCAATATGATCAGATTTTTTCTGGGTTATCCATCCAAGATTACATGTTTCCTTTTTAGAAATAGATATCTCTTGAAAAATTATGGGACTCACCTACTTTTTATTACTTTAATCACTTTATACTCTCTTCATAAATAAGCACTGCTTGAATGAGACGAAGGAGTATAAGATAAGGTGTATATGTTTTAATTATATGATATCGTCTAATAGACACTGATGGGACAAAAAATTGGATGACAGTATGAACTTCATAGTAAATTTTTCTTCAACGATATTATTTTTATTTTATTTTTATTTTTTTGATCGAGAAGATTTTTAAGAACAACTCTAATACCTAATAATATTGTTCATAACTCTATTACATATTACTTAAAATGAATTATAATATTGCTCAACTTTATTTGAGCGGTGTGCACAAATTAGATAAAACAGCGCAGTCCAATATTCCCTAATATTGTGCATTTTTACTTCTCATCTAATAAATTAATGTATCTAGTTACAAACAAATTGATTATCATGATCAGTATCTCTGGCAATACAAAATTATTCATGATTTTCAACATCACGAGATAAATGGACAAATCTAGCCACCATATTGGAAACTACTAAGTAATTCTTCTAGCATTCATATTTGGCCATATCGTATTTCAAAGAAATTAATTTCTAGCGCAGAAGCACTCGAAAACAGGTTGATATTCCTAAAATTTGTCTTATATTCGTCAGATATCAAATAACATTGACGAGATTCTATTTTGAGTGCATGCGCAGAGAGCGAGAAAGAAAATAATCGAAAATATAGAAAGGACAAATTAATATTATGGATTATTATATATTTTCTCTTTTCTTTGACTAACTTGAATCTTAATTAGGAGTAATTACCCTGCAGCAACATGATAATATTTGATGTGTGACTAGATATTTAATCCAACTATATATGTATTTGGAAACAATCTTAACCACACAAATGTCTCGACATTATAACCATTAATTCTAAGATTAACAATTGTCTTGATAACAAGTATAACCTTTTCGTGGACCCATACTATCCACTTGAACTTTCCATAGCTTCACACGATCTTGAAAAAAGATTCTGAAAGATTTTACGAAAATTGAAATTCAGGCACCAAATCTAATCAGAAAATCTACATAGAGAAGATTGTAATTGAAGATCAAGAGGTACATGATCTTACATTTTGAACCATATAGATAAATGTCATATATTTTCACAACGCTTGACCTTTTTTATTTAAATTTTTTTACAACTTGGTAAATAATGAATTAATTTTTCAAATATGTTTGAGGTTCAATATTCTAGCATCGGAAAATCCATACGACACGCTGAGTCTGATGTGGCACGTAATTTTCTATAAAAGACGTGCATTTCACATTAAATTTGCGTTTTTAAAATAATGTTAGAACGTTATGTTCAAATTTACCAAAAATTTAGATATTGTGACAATATTAATGAACTTATTTTTTGAATGAATATAGTTTAAAGAAAAGAGATGGCTACTGTCGACTAGATTGAGAAGTGTTCTTGAGATTCCATTGTAAGGATGGCGTGTAAATTGACAACAAGCCTTCTCGCATTATAAGTATTTTTAGGATTTACTATTTTTTGGTCAATTAATACAAAAATTTTAAAGGTTATGTCACGATGGACTTGAATCCGGGACCTTTGGCATCGGACATTAATTACTCTACCACTAGGCCAACACACACACAATTTTTAGGATTTACTTCTGTATATATATGCGTGTGTTAGATTTATTTCTTGGTCACTTGGGCATATTTTTCTATAGATCAGAGCAGATGAGTCAGTCTCTTCCTGGTACTACAGCCACGGGAGGCGCTGATACGACCCAATTAGTATATCTCAAATAAAATAAATCAAATAAATTTGATTCGAATTGAATTTTTTGTATCCAAATTCGTATACAAACATATTTTTTTATTCAATTAGTATTGAAATACAAATGCAAAATTATGATATTCGATTTGATATTTGTAAATATTCGATTAAACATTTAAATATATGTATATATAATCTTCTGTAAAATATATGGTTTTTGCTTTAATATATGCATGTCTCTTATTCTTGCATATCTCTTCTCCAATCTACACAAAGCTCTTCCCAATTCCATTGATCTCTCGTTCTCACTCAAAATTTGATCAAATTAGCACGAAAACCATCACAGCCTCCATCATCGGCCATTTTCATTCATCTCTTAACTTTTTAACGAAATTGCTTCAATCATTCGTTGCAATCACAACTCATCAGTTGTCTTCCTCTCACCACACCACCATCCGGTAGCAGCAACGCAGCCTCAACAAGACTCGCACAAAACCATGGGCCAAATGGTAGAAATCTTCCCGCTGTGCAGCGGTGGAGGTGGGAGAGATGAATGTGATGAAAATACGTGAGGGGAGAGAGAGAAGAAAGTCTGAGCAATTAATCTCTAATGCATATTTGTATTCAACAATATGCATATTTCTATTTAACAAGCGTGAAAATATGTGTCTACCCTTTTCCCATAAAAATCGTTTAAAGCTTTTAAAAATACAAGAATCCCAATCATTGGATAAACAAGATCAACTGATAAGATTGATGTAATACATACAACCCTCCCTATGTATATATAGGTTGTTATAGAGAACTAAAAAAGATTGGATTAATCATAATTATTTAATTATAAAAATAGTCAAATTTCTAAATATTCTCTATTTGGACTTTTCACATTTTATTCTTCGTTGTTCGTGTAATTCATATTGTTATTCATGTAATCGTAGTTCTTGTGAATGCTATCATATTCCAATTCATTTTATCTTCATGCAATTCATGTTGTTGAGTATGAAATCGTAGCGATTGTGTATATGAGAGTAATTATCGTAAATGAATATATAAAATCCATTGATTATAGAGTTAAACGACTACCATTAAAATCAAGATAATAAATGATATATATATATATATATATATATATATATATATATATATATATATATATATATATATGGGTTGGATCCAGGTGAGAATTTATCTTTTGAGAACTATGTTCGGATGTATAAAGTTAATGAATAAAATCTATAAAGTTGTGCACAACGAAAAAATTCTAAAATTGTTGCACAACAAAACATTTTAGAAAGTTTTCGTTGTGCACAACTTTATAGATTATGTGCATCATCTTTAACATCTTATACATAGTTCGTAGAGTTCTAAAAAAAGATGTAGTTTTCATTTGATTAACTCCATATATATATATATATATATATATATATATATATATATATAGAGCTTGGTTCAAATGAGAACCATTCTTATCCTAAAACTAAGAACCAAATGAATTTGTTATGAAAGTTGATGAATCCGTTGATAAAGTTAATGAATTAAAATTTAGAATTTTTCACCCGGTTCGAATCCCATGAGGCGAAAATTTATTTTTTGGATTCAAGACATTTCAATGATTCATCAATTTTCATTTGAATTCATCATTTTTGGTTCTCATGTTCTCACAATAAAAATGGTTCTCACGTTAACCCTCCCCTATATATATATATATATATATATATATATATATATATATATGGGATGATTGATGAGAAATAAGAATGCGAGATTGAACGTATAAAGTTGTTGCACTAAATATATAAATCATTGCACCAAATTCGGTGCAACGACTTTATATTAAGTCTATACTTTATATGTTGAATTTGGTGCAACAAATTTATTCATTCAATATTACATTCTTATTTCTTACCAATATTTGTATTATCCATCTCTTATATATATATATATATATATATATATATATATATATATATATATATTACATCATGCTGTGCACGAGTAACCCATTTTCATATAAAAGAATTAAGAAATCATACACTAACTGATTAGAAAAGGAAAATTCGAAGAAATGAAGTAGTATAAGTACATAATGGGAAATTCTCAGCATTTAAGAGTAATAGCCCTTTCACCCCCACCAAAAAAACGCCACACCCTGGGGTTGTATATTAATCAAATAATTCATTTTAATTCGGCATTCAAATTTTGATATTCATATTCAAAATTTTATTATTTAAATTTAACTATCAATATTCGATTCTATTAGTATTCAAATACAATTACAAATACAAATACAAATACAAAAGCATAATATTCGATTTTATTTAATTTGATTACACCTCTAGTGTAGATTCAAGAGTGACATCTCATGACAATTATTGAGGCATCAATGAGCGAAGGATGAAAGAGATATATTAATGGTCACGGAGATAGATGTACTATAGATAGAGAGCTGGGATGCAGGCTAAGTTGGAGACACAGTTAGGGGTAGGGAATGGTTCGAGTTCAATTAATCGAGTCGAAATTTCATAAATTCCAAAATCAAAACCGAACTGTTTATTAAGTTTGGTTAACCAAAAATAGCATCGGTTAGTGTGGTTCAGTTTTTGATTAACCGAAAAAGAACATATAACTTTTTTATTTTTCTTACTCAACTATATTAAACAATCTAAATATTAGATAGTTACGAGTAAATTAAATTTATAATAAATTAATTGTTACTTGTTTTTAATTTTAATCTTATATGGTTGGCTTCAAGTGATTTCTTTAATTACTTCCATATATTAATTAATTACTCAATCTATTATGCATACGATTTAAAGTGTTAATATTCTATGACTCCGTTCTAATTACAAGTTTTCTAGCCACTAAAATAAAAAGAACACATGCTCAATATACACAAATCTATTATTTTATTTTTTGGTAGTTCTATTGAATTTTACCTACAAATAAAGACTCAACTTTTATTTATTAATCTTTTATGATGAGAACATAATTATAACTAGAAAAAGAAAAAATTAGTAACCGTTCGGTTATCGGTTAACCGAAAATTGAAAAAATTTAAAATACTTTACCACAAACCGAATATGCAGTGTTCGATTAACCGAATATAGTGTAGTTTCGGCTCGATTCCGAAAACGATTTCTTTAGCCCTAGACGTAGTTGGATGAGCAGCTGCGGGCTCAACGACAAGTCTCTAAGCAGATGCTCATGCAGTTTAGGAGTGTTTTGGGACCTCCACCCCAACACTATCAACTTTATCATTATAATTGTCTATATTGGATTTACAAGATTTCTATTTGTTTTGAGATTATTATTATTTAACATTGTTTATAGTTGGATATCAAATGATGAAATATTGATGTAATTGGTTATTTTCGTCAATATACATTTTCATAGTTTGATATTTAATTGGTTCAAAATTATTAAACAGATTTTAAATAATAATAACAAAAAAACGTCTAAAAGTAAAAATAAATGTCAATCTAGCGATAAAATTGAGATGGAAAAATTCTTCGCAAATTTGTTGGAACAAAACAGATTTTGCAATGGATTTATTTTGTCACTAGTGCCGACCTAAGATTTGTAACTATTTCATCGCAAGAGGGACGCTGTCGATTTGAACGATCAAATATTTGGTGATGAACATTCCGTCGAGAATTTGTAGCCAAATTAAGGACGTGACTCATGTTCGCCGTATAATTTACCTCACGACGGTTGGTATTGACTTGGAATTTAAGGGTTGGAGCGACGTAAAATTCAATCGCTATAATGCATGTGTTTCTATGCATGGATGATGGACTAATTTTGGAGACTGGAGTCATACAGATGAGCTCAGAGAGATACTTTTTACTTGATGATTAGACATCGATGTTTGCTTCCTCGTGATCTAGTTATCATTGAGGTTCTATTCAAAAGCTTTTGCACAATAATAAATTGTACTTGATGATTGGATATCGATGTTTGCTTCCTCGTGATCTAGTTATCATTGAGGATCTATTCAAAAGCTTTTGCACAAATAATAAATTAAAATATGAATAACAGTGAAAGAAATATGTTTTTATTAAATGATGTCGAGAATATAATCTAATAATGTATATCCAAACTCAATAGGTAGTCGGTAGTTAGAGTTGTATTACTTAGTCAATCTTATCGTAGAGATGGGCCTCTAATAGTTTAATAAAATGTGACCTTCTTCTTTTCCTTTTTTGTGTGTTCAAGATAATATGATTGTTGGAAATTTAGGATTGAAACATATTTTTTGTTAGATATCAAAATTAATTGAAAAGATATGTAAAATTATATTTTTTCGATATTAGTCAGTGATGTATTATCTGTTAGGGAGATGAACCCGACTTACACAAATCTGAGTTTGATGGAGAATTAAGTTGAATACGTCAGTTAGGAACCAACTCAAATGGACCCAGTTGACTAATCGGAGGATAAAGCTCAAGCTCTGAAGCAACAGAAAACATGCTTAAAGCCAACCAAGTCAAAAACGTTAGGAGAAAATAGCTCCATGTTGAAATTTTTGACATCAGAATGATAGAGTTTAGTGAAATGATTCAGGTTGAATTGACAGGGGATTTGATAATCATTGTGGCATTAGATAGTCTGAGTCAGACAAACATTAGAAAATCAGAGAACCTAAAGGGCTCAGATAGTCACTCAGAAGATCTAGTCAGTCGCAGTCTTTTCACGGAATGGATTACCTGAAGATGAAGCAAGACGAAGTCCGAGGGACAACGCAAGTTTAGACGTGGACTGAGGTGCAGACCAAAGACGGAAACAGATGAAGAAGAGTTAGACCGAATGCACCTATCGGGCTCACTAGGCCCTAAAACGGAAGACGACAAGTCCAATAGTCATATTATCATAATAGAGTTTGAATTTCAAACGTCTCTTTTCCAACGGCTAGTTTGAATTAAGTCCTATACATACGGGACTTCCTCAACTAGAGAAAGAATGGAGAAAAAATATATGAGTGGATTTTAGGTACTAAAGAGAGAAGGAAAACACGACCCCAACTCCAACTCCGGTAAGACTTGGATATAATTTAATGGTTTCAACACTTCATTTATTGAAACTATTTAGGTCCAGTCTCCCAAAACTCTAAGCCATACTTCAATGTAAAATCTATAATAGAGCTTAAATGAGTAAGTCTATCTTTAACCTTATTCTTCAATGTAAAGGTTCGCTTGAATAATTGGAATGTAGCCTCAAGTTAGGGTGAAGCCGCGAGTAAGCAGTGAGTAGTTGTTTGAAAGAAAAAGGACTGGATGAGGCAGTAAACAAGTAACCCAGAAATCATCCATAGCTCTAAGGTGAATTGAATGAAAACGAAAGTGATAGGATCTGGCCTGATAACCCAGGGAATGATGATCTCTAGTACGTGGGATCTGAAGTCACTTCCCTTGGATGTATAAAACAAAGAATTCACATGTTTGTCGATATAGGAAGAGTTCTTCGAACCACGTTAAATTCTTGTATCGTTTACTTTTTTTTCTTGCTGAATTTTCTTTATCTTGCATATTTTACACTCAGCATATTCTAGGTGTCTAAGATCTGCATTAATATGACATTAGCATGCATCTGACTTATGTTGTGAGTTTGTCTTAATGTTTCTAAATGTCTGAAGGAGAATGCATTTTGTTCCATCATATTCCACACACATTGAGTCTGAGCTGCATATCACATACTAACAATCTTTGTCATCAAAAAGTTCAATATCTAACTCAGTTACACTCTTATTGAAACTGAAAAAACTAAAAAGAATATCAATAATATATATTACTCCCATACACCTAATACACTCGTTCAAAAGCGTCCTACAATGATCTTCTATATGTCATCCGTAATGCTCAAGTCAGTAGAGCTTGAAACAGTTAAATCATGATATATTTTATATAGTGATTAAATTACATTACAAGTTATCTATATATGACTACAATTGTCAATATTCACGAGTCTTGGAGGCATCTTGTCGGATCAACTGTGAGTACAGGGTGAAAGGATATATTTAATCCTTATAGTAACACGTTTCATGTCACATGAGATTCAAACGATACTTGAAAACAAATTGCATATTACTATGTCAAAAAAGTTAGGAAAACTATCCACATCACCCTCAAATTATCCGCTTGTAATTTAAAATATATTCTAAATACTATCAACAACATTTATATTTTTTTTATCCTAATCTAATCTCATTAGATTTTGCTAAAGGAATTGTTTAATCTTTACTGACTCACTGAATAGGTTGACATGACATACTCGTGAATAAATGACATCTATTATTGATTGGTTCTATTCGGATCTAATCCTAACCGACTGTCAAGATGGTAAAGTTGTTACACAATTAACAATTTAAATCGATCAAGGGCAAGCATATAGAATAATATTCCAAAATATCCTCAATTGTCATACTGCGTGCGAAAAATAGGGAAGAAATCATCTTTGAAAGAAGAAACTAATTATCCCATTCCAGTAGTTAGACATATTTTAGTGAATGGACTTAATGTAGATGTACCAAGTTATCACTACAAACTACAAACCTATAAATATTATTGTGGTGAAGGATGAACTGTTGCGAAAAACACACGTCGCAATTACGACATAAAATAACTAACACAAAATTATTTACAGTTAGTCTTATGACTACGCCTAAGGAGATACCAAGTCGAGATTTCATTATGATTTTCGGATACAGATTACAGGAAAGAAGGTTATTAAATAGACAATAATCAACGACTATTAAATGACAATAATCAAACTCTAGCCTTAAACCTATTAGGGTTCCACCGGCCAAAAATATGGGTCCAAAAAGTTTCATTCAGGCTACATACTCCAACATGAACAAAGTTTCAAAACTCTATAATTCAAAAATTCTATCTAACTCTTCATCTCATGTGGCGGAAGTGCCAACCATTGGCTCTTCACCCAGTCTGATATAGACGACTTAAAAGATACGCAGAAATAACAGTAATAGACGACCATAATATTAAGATGGAAAAGGAGAGCAACACACCAAGTAATTATATTAAGCTTGAGAGTTGGGTCAATCCTAATCGGAATGGAACCATTTTTAGCTTGGTCCTATCGGACTGAATTTTCACCGGTCTCAAAAGGTCTAAACCCTAAACCTTCGATCTTCGGACAAGCCCATCGGACCGAAAATTACGAAATCTTTTTAACATGTATGAATAAAAAAAGGAACAAAAAAATTGCTTTTAGTGCCTCGTTTAAAAATTTGTGGTACTATATATATATATATATATAGAGTTAGGTTCAAATGATAACCATTTTTATCCTAAAAACTTAGTACCAAATAAATTCGTTATGAAACTTGATGAATTCATTGAGAAAGTTACTAAATTTAAAAATTCATAATTTTTCGCCCGGGTTCGAATCACACGAGGGGCGAAAATTCTATTTTTTTGGATTCAGTAACTTCCTTAGCGGATTCATCAACTTTCACAGTGAATTCATCATTTTTTAGTTCTCAAGTTTTCACGGTAAAATGGTTCTCACGTTAACTCTCCCATATATATATATAGGGACGAGCACGATTTGGTTCGGTTCGGTAACCGAATCTAATTGTATAAACCAAATTAATTGAAATGTGTATTATAAGAAAATCAAACCATATAGTATAAAAATCAAGCTTAATTAAATCAAAATTTTCAGTTTAATTCGGTTCGATTTTCAGTTACTAAACTATAAAATATAAATAAATATTATATTATTTGAATCACATATCCCCCTTATAATTCGGTTCGATTTTCAATTATTCGGTATTTTCATCTCTAAGATCGAAACCGAATTGAATTTATATTTTGGTTCGGTTCTACTCAATTTTTCAATTATTACCGGATACTGCTCAACCATATATATATATATATATATATATATATAGGAGATGGATCAGGTAGGAATAGATAATTTGGTAGGAAATATGAATGAATCTGGGCATTTGATTTGCTATATCAATGGTTGAGATTTAATTTTCGTGTGCTCTGATTTTGTGTTTTGTGTGCTACACGGATTATTGTGCAACACTATAACCCTTATGTACTACTGCAATGAAAGATGTGCTAAACTAATATATTTAGATATGTACTACGAATGGATGAAATATGTGCTAAACTTTCATGTGCAATACATTAATTCGATTGTGCTTATACAATATGAAAGATATCTTACTATTCGTCTTTCGACATTAAGGAGCTTTTCTCACCATAACCAACCCCTATATATATATATATATATATGTGTGTGTGTGTGTGTGTTTCGTTCCAAAAAATCAGTTAGAATCGTTTGTGCATTTTGTGGGTAAAACATAATTAAATTTAGCCACCTTAAGTAAAAGAGGTCGCAATTTAGTCTAGCTGTGTCTAAGAGAATCTTAGAAAACTTTCAATAGTGTGCAATTCTAGTATAATTTTTTTCCTAATTTCATGGAAATTAACCATTGTATTTGGTGTTTTTCATGAGAATTTTGAGTGTTTTTTAGATTTCATCAAAATTGTGCCAATTCAAGGTTTTTGCCGAAATTAGAGCGAAAGAGTTAAGTTTCTTACCTTTTATAAGTTCTTAACCTTATTTTTTCCACTTCCTCTAATTATGGTAATTAAGGAGCTAGCCTCTATAACTTTGGATTAAAAATACAATTTTCCCTATCTATTTGTTGCACACTTGCACTAATTTTAAATCTGATGAGTGATGGTAGGCCTTTAATGTTCTATGGTTCCACAATTTTTTTTGGTTAATTTAATGCAGAAATTTTTAAAGGCTGTGTCACGGACTGAACTTGAATCTTCTAAGCTGGCGCAAGATTAACTACTCTACCACTAGACTAACACACACACTCTGGTTCCACAAGTAGTTCCCTCTTATCTCATTCAACAATAGTACCTATACGTTGTGCGTGGGGCGTTGAATTTTGTAACAAATTAACACTTATTTTCAGAGCACATGTTTCGACTGTCAGAATATTGAGACCTATCTCTCAACAAAAATACTTCAATAGACATGATTATTCCTTTATTTTGTTTTTCTTTTTTATTATTCTGGACAAATTGATTTGATTTTACAAAGATAAATTAATAGAGGTTTTGAGCCATGTACGAAAAAGACGATGCAGAATTGAGCAGTAAATTAAAGAGGATGGATATGAACGAGAAAAGTTTAACAACAAAATGATTGTGGGAGAGGCGTCTCTGTCCTTTGCCTGGCGAGGAGCGGAGCCGGCGGATTCATAATATTAAAATATGCTGCAGCCTCCATGCAGCTATATATCTCAATACGCACGTACAAATCTCTCTCTCTCTCTATATATATATATATATATAGAGAGAGTTAATTAAAATAAGAACCATTTTATCCTAAAAACTAGAACCAAATGAATTCGTTATGAAAGTTGATGAATCTGTTGAGAAAGTTAATGAATTCAAAATTTGAATTTTTCACCCGGTTCGAATCTCATGAGGCGAAAATTCTATTTTTGGATTCGAATTTTCCCAATGATTCATCAACTTTCACCGTGAATTCATCGCTTTTGGTTCTCACGCTCACAATAAAAATGGTTCTCACGTTAACCCTCCCTATATATATATATATATATATATATATATATGGGTTTTAATTCATATCCCTAGTAAAATATTTTCGTAGCTTATCAGCTCATCATGATACTCCCTGATTTTGTACTAGTTATATATAAACTGGGTTATGATCCAGATACGTAAATTAAAATAAGAAATTGTTAAACAAAAATCAGTCACTCCTTCGTAAGATTGATGGATTAGAAAAACAAAAGATGATTAAAAGTTGTTCTTAACCCTTGTTTCGCCATGAAATTAATCACATACTTTTAGATTTCCTGTTCTAATCAATAATATTATCAACTAACTTAAGGAGTACTAAATCGAATGAGAAATTTTTTAAAAGATAGGGTTCTGTCAAATGGTCGTGTGGTAGCATTCGACTCCTTCATTTTTCCGTTTGTCTTTTTATTACACTTGTTTGTTTGGTTGCCATGAAGTCACGTGAATGCCTGCCTGATCAAATTTCTCCCCTTCCCTTTATAACACCCTCTAATCTCACCACATTAGCCCCTTTTACACACACATCACACACTACCATCTCTCCCCCTCCAAACACACAACATACCACTTCCATTTTCCTCGAATTGGATCAAGAAATAAAAACATCTGCCCTTTTCTTCACTCTTTTTTGTTTGCTAATTAGTCACAAATGAACTTAAACTCTCCCCCTTCACATTTCCCTATGCACCAAATTACTAGTCATGACAATGATCATGAGCAGCTTGTCCCAAATCGATCCTCTTCTGTCTCTTGTCACTTTTTCTTCGATCCGACTAGAGATCACACCGGATTCTACGATCATCACCAACTATACCGACCTAGTCATGATATCACGGTACGTACACTTAATTTTTCTTTTAATTTTTTTAGAAATTAATTGTAGTTGTGACATGAGTATGTTTTGATCTTAGGGTGATCAGAACTATGGCTACAACAGTGGATCAGCGTTATACGAGACAAAGGGCGCGGCCGACAGCGGCCTCAAGTTAACCCTATGGAAGAAAGAAAGTGATGAGCTCCAAATTAGCAATAATAGTAGTAGTAACCCTATGAGATGGATGTCTTCGAAGATGAGGGTGATGCAGAAGATGAAGAAGACAGATCATGATCGAGCTAAGATGACGAGCAGCAACGCGGTGCAGCAGCCTTCATCATCCACTGAATTGAGCACCAACAGCTCCTCTTACAACAACAACAGTCCAATTAGGGTTTGCTCCGACTGCAACACAACCAAGACCCCTTTATGGAGAAGTGGTCCCAAAGGCCCTAAGGTAATTATAAATCTTTTTTATATAGACAAACAAGAGGGTTAATTATGAAATATATTCCATTCTTTATCCATTTTATCGATTTTATTCCAACTTTAAATTTTTTTAAATCTATCTAAATCTTTTCATCAATTGTATCATTAGAACTCAGATCCGATGACTGAATTATGACATGACATGCTGGAGAACGACTTGTTATTTCACCAAATAACACGCCACCCCCAGTGTGCTACGTCACGATTCAGTTACCGGAGAAGAGCTTCAATGATAAAATTACTACAAATTGAAAAGATTGGGAACTTGCGATAGCTTTTATAAGTTTTAAAGGTTGTGATAGAATCAATAAAATGGATAAATGTTGGATAAATTTCATTATTGACCCTAAACAAGATTATATTCCTCAATAAATCAAGGATAAATTTTAAACAATTTTTTTTATAAATATATCTACAGTCGCTATGCAACGCGTGTGGTATTAGGCAGAGGAAGGCTAGGCGCGCCATGGCTGCAGCGGCCAATGACGCGGCTGCTAACGGGGGCGGTCAGCCACTGGCAACGAAGATCAAACTTCAAACGAAAGGGAAGAACGGGCACGCCTCGTCGCAGCTGAAGAAACGCTGCAAGACGACAGTGGCCGCGGCGGTTGGCAACGGGCAGAAGCGGATTGGCTTCGAGGATTTCTTGATCAATTTGAGCAAGAATTTGGCGTTTCACAGAGTGTTTCCAGACGACGAGAAGGATGCTGCGATCTTGCTCATGGCTCTATCTTCTGGCCTCGTTAATGGTTGAATTTATTTTCAAGCCAAATTTGGGACCGGTTTTTATTTTTGTTTCTTGTTCGAGATAATTAAGCAGCTTAGGTTCTATGAGAAGAATGCGTGGGAGCTTTTTGTGATGGATCGATATTAGGAGATCAAGTGAGTGAGATTTTAATTATGCTTCCCCCTATTTAATAAGAAATCAGCCATAATAAATTTGTGTAGTGATCTTTGTAAAACCTTGTTGGGACAAGTTGATAACCTAATATGGATCTCTTGTTCACACATTAATTTTCCAGTTATCTATGTATTAATTTGATTAATGAACATTCATGTGTTATTTTGTACCAGCTGCATAATTTTTTTGTCCATTGGTTCTTTCTTTATTATTATTATTATTATTATTATTATTATTATTATTATTATTATTATTATTATTATTATTATTTATGTTTAGTTCATTTCGTTGTACGGAACAAGAAGTGAGAACGAAATTCCATTTGCAGTCTTGACCGAGAAAGGGTTTGATCAAATTCCTGTCTTGTCAAATGTATATATTAATATATTATACATCTAGTAACATAGAGTTCATCAAGAACTGCTAAAATAATTAAAACGCCCAAATGTTCATAAGAATCAAAAGGGCTGACAAAAGTTTAGTCTAAAATACAGTGCCAATATATGAAGGCTACTTAATTTTTTTGCAATATTTATAATTAAAACTAAGCTGGCTAGCATTATTTTCGATGCGCATTTGATAACTTTTGTGCTATAGCCTGCTTATTGGTTAAAACTTCCTTTGATTCTTTCTTTTCTTTTTGGATAGTTACAAATTTAATCACTCATTATGTTATGTGAAGCAAATAATTGTACTAGCTGTTTTTTTGTTGTATTTGTATGTTTCTGGACAATATTTGTATTACATTAATTGTGTGTGTGTATAAATGGGTGTGTGTGTGTTTACTGTTAACTGAAGATATGAGAGGGTGGGTGCAGGAGGATTCTCTTGTTATGTGTCTCTGCGGGGCCTGATCGCTGATTGTGATGATACAGAAATTTCAACTTTTACGCTTGTGAATAGTCAGTACTTTTTTGTTGCCCACCACTCTCCGTTTACGTTTCTCTTTTTGTTAATGTTTAGTCAAAAACAATTTTCAAATTTCCAATTCCTGTTTTCTTTCCCTTTTCTTTTATATGTCAGGTGATAGGGGGGAAACAATAGATCCGGTCGGATAATGAAATCAATGAACAAGCTTTTAGATTATTGTTCCAAATTTACTAGCCTTTAACCAATTGAACTAAACCTGTGGAGACAACTTTTCGATTATTGTATATGCTAGCTGATGCTAGTGAATAAGAAGATCACGTTTATTATCTTCACCACCTTGATTATCTTCACCATCTTGATTATCTTCACCCTCAAATATTCTCTTTTCTTTTTGGTTAATTTTCAATCAAATTCCAAGTTTTCTATCTTACACAATAATGTCATAATCGTTCAATTTGTACTAAATTTGTCTTCTCTATCTATGCGAGTTTGGAGTCTATGTTGAAACGTACATCTGGCGTCGAAATTCAAAATTATTGATCTATTGTTTAGATTGTCTTCTCATTAATTTTGTCAATTCTATCGCTGGACAACGTTCAATGACTGATGGGTAATTAAGTTCGGAGTTGTGTCATAGTTTTACTTACTTTCTGTTAAATCCTATAAAATCTAATCACTATCCCATTTTGTTAAAAAACCTCATTGGCTCAAGTTGTTACTAAAACTGCAAGAAAGTTGTTGCAGAGAACAGTTGACAGCTTTTGAGGTTTTGTAAAAGGATCAGTCCAATTGTAATCAAGGCACCGCAGTCAATTTCTTGTTCCAAAGGGGAAGCTCTCCCCCGGGAGTCCCCACTCCCCAACCCCATGAGAATGTGAGGGGTAAATCATGGTAACTCGGCGATTAAGAAGCTAGATGATTTTTGCTTAGTGCCCACAATGAGTCACCCTAAAGAGGGTGAAACTCCCACATTACGGCTGCTAGAATTCGATCATTGATCCTTGTTCAAAATCAGATGTTGTCAATTTTTATATTGAATGTTTGCTGATTGAGTAATTGAGTTGAGAGTTGGCCAGATAGACTTAGAACTTTTCAATGGCTTGGGTTGTAATATTATTGGATTCCCAAGGATAAAATTGAGAACACAAAAAGGACAATCCAATCAATAAACTTCAAAAACCATAAACCAATTTTGAGTTTCGGTGATAAATGGATGTCTAAATCCAAATTCGTGCATAAAAATTAGGAGAGACAAATTCATCACAAATCAAAAAGGAACATTATCGACATGTCTTAAAAATTGTGTCTACTTTGCAGCAAAATTCAAAGTTCAAAAATTTTAATAGCAATTACTCTAAAAATAATGAAATAGTCTAAAATCAATGTTTGTTCTAATCTAAGTGGATGCGATTTAAATTTATTTTAGGTTGAGTTACACTTTTTACGCTCATAGTTGCCCTCAACTTTTTGATAATACAACACACTTTGAGTTTTGACATGTTAGTACCCAATAAATAAATTTCTTTTCCAAATCTAGACCCAATCAATTTTTCTGGTATCAGATAGTCACATTGGCAATCTAAAATCCACATGAAATTTGTACCATTGTTTTATATCTATAAGTTCCGCATGGATTTCATATATTACACGAATAATCGGTATCGAAAAATCGATCCGATCTAGACTTGAAATCCAAATTGATTGATAAATTCCTAGCAACTTAAATCGCAACTAAACAGTGCTATTGTAGACAGTTAGCGAGCATAGTACCATATATATATTGATTGATAAAATGAAACAACAATTAATAAACACATACACTTTAATATTATCCAAGATGAATATGGAACTTAGGGTTGTGTTTACTTAATCTATTAAATCAAATATATAAAATCAAAGCTAAATAGAACTCAAAAGGTTGACAAATCAAATAGCATAACTAAAATATTGGTCAAGTAATGATTCAAAAAAAATTATGCAATTAATTTATTAATCAAATTATAAAATTTAATTAAATTCTAATGCAGTATCACAAATATAACCACATTCTCTCTTTTAAAAAGATTTGTGGTAGTAGATTATTGTATTATCTATTTTCTTTAGGTCTTAAGAAAACATACTAAACCTACTAAGCATTTAATCAAACAATTAGCATGCATTAATTAATAGTGGCTATTTAACATGAAAATAAAGCACCAAGAACCATAAATCATGAATTGAAAACAAATAAGAATCAATAAATCAAAGGATAATCTCAATAAAGTAATACATCGCCTAAAATCAATTAAGAACTTAGCTGCTCATAATTAAGATTTGCTCAAAAGAGACAATAAATAGAAAAACAGTGGTTCGAATTCACGATGACAACTTAAATATCCCAATCTTCAAACCTCTTCAAAGCTAAAGTAAAACTAATCTCTAAAACTTGAATAATAATTATAAAAGCTAAAGAAAAAGTAAAAAAGTCTTTAAACCTAAATTAAGAAGGCCTATTTATACTTTGGGCTCAATACTTCTCCTAAAAATGGTGAGAGAATAAGAAAAAATTGAATTTCGATAAATATTTTTCGGACAAAATTGCGATCAAACCCTTCCATCGCCGCAATTGCAGCTCTTCCGCTTACGAAAACGGAAATCATCATTCTCGTCGCTGATTTTGCCAAAATGCTCGGCGACATCAGCAGTTGGCGATGTTGTTAAGATTTTCCATGCAAAAACGACAGCTTCTGTCCTCATCACCATTTTTGTAGTTGTTCGCAGCTCATCCATTTTTTGCTCGACTCTACAACCAATGATCTTTCTTATTCTCCACCTTAAAGTACCCTTTTGCGCCTTAACCGCACTAACGTAAATAAGTACACACAGACGTAACATCATCGTATAACAAAGAAAAAAGTCAAAAGACGTCACACAAGCATGTAATCTTCACAAAAAGTGCATAGAAAAGCAAGTGAAAGTCGTGCAAAATTAATGTTTTATCAAAATATATTTATTGGTTATTAATGCTTCAAAGTTGAAAGTAGGTTCAATTTTTAAAATTTGAGACAAAATTTGAGGGTGAAATTGTAATTAATCGCAAATTTTTGATAAGCTTCTAGAGCTCTAACTCTTCTTTGTCTGGGCTGAGCGCCCACTCATATTGGGCCTATCTTGTAATATAAAAGATATATAGGTCCATAAACTAGAAGCTATTGTAGTAATAATCCACAAGTTATGGACCTTGTTTCTTCTCTTCTTATGAACGTTAATCAATTTTGATCACACACTGCCTGCCAGCTCACATACATTTACCATTTTCTTTCTTTCTTTTGGTTGATTGGAGGAGGTCGCCCATCGCCTAATTAGAAAATACATTACTAATAAAAAATTACTAATAAATATTATAGTAATATACTGAACATGACACGATCCAAGATGAAATATCATATTGATAGGATATGGCCCAACCTCTCGGCCCACTAGCAGCCCAAACGAGCTGGGCGACTTAATGCCGCCCTACTCGGTACTTGCCCAAACACGACCTCCGGACCTAATCAAACCCTAATTAAAGACGGTCGAGGCGAAGATGATGGGGTAACGGTGGAAATCATGGACAATTATGGTGAAGATCATGGTCGATTCTGTAGGATCGTGAGCCCGCCAATCAAGGGATTCGTTACAAGGTCTACGTTTATGTATAAATAGGAGTTAGATTGAAGGTAAAGGGTTAGCAAATTCATCGAACACTAGAGCTCGAGATACTCATTCAGAAGACAATTATAGTGAACATCTTGAGGATCATCACTCCGTGGACGTAGATCCGATTCTTGATCGAACCACGTAAAACTCCGTGTTCTTTATCGCTTTCTAAATCTTGCATACTAACGCATACGCATTTATCATTGGCGCCGTCTGTGGGAACACTCTTTTCTTTTCGAACAAAAGTTGTGTTTTCTACAATTTAATGGCAAGGACACGTGCAAACGCAAAAATCCGCCGGGCGATGTCGGTAACAACCGTGCAGAGACGATCGGTAGTCACAGTCACGGGGAAGGGGATCGCGGACGCCACCAATGGTCATACACCAGAGGCTACATGGAGAATGCTTCCATACACCCTCGGGATGGTCGCCCAACGAGGAGAAGATGCCGACCTCGTCACGGTGAGCAGGAGGTTCACCGCTCCCACGAGGTCCTCGATCGGCGGTCCGATTCCTCAATGCCAACCTCGGTCAATTCCGAGTTTCTCAACAGGAGGACAAACGGGCGTGCCCTCAAGAGTGCCCGGTGGTGCACTACTACAAAACCACTTTTCTACACCTTATAGACTACGCCGCTTTTTATCAAAAGCGTAGTCTATGTGCGAATTTTTTGAAGTATAGACTACGCTTAACAAAAGCGTAGTGTATATGCGTAGTCTATAGTGGGTATAGACTACGCTTAAAAAGCGTAGTGTATGTGCGTGTTTTTAATAAAAAAGCGTAGTCTATGTCATAAATTTAAAAAAAAAAATGGCGTGTCATTTATTTCGGACTTAGGAACGCTCCCGCCCTTCACTCCCGGTCCTCTTTGGCGACCCTAATATCGCCTCACAACCAGACGGCGGTGGCTAGGGCTACCCCCCACCCAACCCCACCCCCGATTGCTCACGGCGCTCTACCCGGAGACCCCAAATCGCGACACCCCCCCTCTTCGGCGATTCAATTGACCGCTGTGGCTTGGGGTTCTTAAATATGTGATTGGGGCCCCCGTCACTGTGTTCACCGACGAGGCGGGCTTGGTTCCGAAGTTGTTGAGGTAGGCGCGCTAGGTTTCGAGTTCAGAGGCGGCGCGCTCGTCGACCACCGTCGACCTTGCCCTTTGGTCGGCGCTAGGCGGCGGTGAGTGGTGGTTCAAACTTACTCCGATTTTCTCAATTCGCGTCGCTGCGAAGAAGAAGCTCCACGGCTTGGATGTTTTTATGCATGTAAAATCGATTAATTATTAACATTCACGCTTAGTAGTGATCATGATTTGTGATGAGATTAGATGAATTTGTTGTACTAATTATTCGCTATTTGGATAGCGACATAGTTTGATTATTAGATCATGACCTAGTTTTAAGGCTAATCTTGAGTTGTTCTTGTTGGTGAATTAGGTTATGCTTATTCTATGTTTTAGGTATCCATTTTGGAAAATATATAGTTTTGATGATTTGATTCATCTTCGCATTAAATTTTCGCATTGGAATTGCTTTTTGGGAGAGAGATAGAAATACTGAAAAGTAGATTAAGAACCTAATTGTTGCCGAAAAGATGAATGGATCGTAATGCAATCTCACTAGCTTTATATTCGTGATTCTCACAAAGACTTTTACAAGATGTATTTTAGTGTGTGATTGGCACCACGCCTTACTCGGATATGAGACTCAACAAGAAAGTTAAATGCAATCTCTTCTAGTTTGTTATGTTGATGGTAAAGATTATTGAACAAGTTTACTCTAGTATGTATGCTTGATGAAGGTGATTTTGCAGAAAACACGTAGTTAATGTGTTTGGTTGCCGTCATATGGTTTTAGCAAGTGGTGATGAGGTTGCTTGTAGGTGCCGTTAGGAAATAAGCGAAGTCGTTGCTTTAAATTATCAGCATGTTTTCATAAAAACCGAGTAAATTCTAGCAATGTACTTTACAAGAAAACTTAAACATTGTTCAGATTCAAACTAAAGAAGGCGAAGACTCAGATAACTTGACAATTTTAAAGACCGTGAGATTATTCTCTGCTTACTAATTTGTCAGATTGTGGCCATTACTTCATTAGCTTCTCTTTGCTTTTCTCATTTGCGAAATCTATATGATTGGAATCAAGACTTATTCCACTTAGATGAGGATGCTAATCTAGACTTTTTAACATGTGTTTCGTCAGCCACATTGGTATTCCTTTTGTCAAATTTTAGCATGATGATATTATCTACTTGTGGGATTAGTCTGAGAGGGAATATCTCAACTTATTGCCATTGATTTCATCAAGAAAGAAAAACAAGATGAAGAGAGAGAGAGAGAATTATGTAGACCAATCCATTTGATGAATTCTGCACTAGTTTGAGTTCCAAATTGTGATATCAACATTATCTATTCATATCTTTGCATCATTGATGGAAAAAAAATGTCATAATCCCTTATTGTGAATCATCGATTGCATCTTTTGGTGATGATTCGCGAGAGGATAAGGCATTCTGCGGTGCGAGAATGTCACGCAAGCAAATCTCCATGGATGAATGTAGGAGATTTGCCATTCAAAGCGAGAGCACGCATGAAGCACTCGGGCCACCATTTTCGTTGCGCATTTTGATTTTTGAGATAGTTAGTTCAAGAACTCAACTCGTACGGGATTTCTAGCTCTTAAACGTAGAACTTTCCCTGCTCTAGTTAGTTATGTTCTTAGCTTTCTTGTTGAAAGGGTATTACCGGTGTACTCTTTTTCCCTTTCTCAACTCTTTTGAGCTTTCCTACCCTAATCCTATCACTTTAAATTTATTTCGATATTCCTTCTCTAGTGCTTTTCCATGGACATGCATTTTATTTCCGCATCATGTGAAGAATCCAATTTGGTACATTCAGTTGGCATTCCTCCGGATCGAGGCAATATATTCATAGACTCGGAAGAAGCAGGCGACAAGGAAAGATGGTGAAGGATGCTGTTGCTTGTGCCTTGGGAACAATACTTCTTAGATGATATAAAGGATCTTCCTCTTGAAACTCCTCCACCGAACTAGATCCCGATGTAATGAGAAGGTATGGGATCTCTTCTATAATTGGTCGAATTTCCAACCGCTCAAGCAAATCGATAATAAATCTAGAATAGTTTGGAGGTATCTTTGCAAGTGTATTAATTTAAATGCCGCTAGATACCCTTACAAGACTATGAAGGGGAACACGACTTGATTGGAGAACTTTGTAGGATCGAGGCACACTCGGGTGCATCTTTCCTAATTAAATCAAAATTGTGATTAATAAACCACGATCGGGATTGGTGAACTCTATTGGAGTGGATGCACCGTACATAGATGTTTGAGGCCCCAATCCCTATATGACAATCTCCTTTGCAAAAAAATCGACCACCTTTTTTTGTCGTGAATGGATGTTTGAGGCCCCAAAATGCCCATACTTGGAGAAACAATCCATCACTACCAAGATGATTATTCTTACCGATCGTAGAAGCCAGTGTAATCCTAGTTTTTGATGTTGGGGTTTAACTCGAAATTGCAAATGCCATCCTGTCTCATAGATTTTCAATTCCTCGCAATCTATCTAGTTTTATTCTCTTATTGGATGCTTCAAAGAATAATATTTCTTGGTATTTGGTTAATTTTTCATAGCTTGATTTTAAACATGGAAAATGCTAATAAGTTGATTCATGAATATTATGTTCCTTCTTTTTTTCTTTTTTTTATAGTGATATCTTTTGTATTGTATAGACGCCGCAACCCTACGCCGAACTTGAAAAGGTGCACTAAAGTCGTGTATGATTTTATGATGTTGTTACACATGAATTCATGTCACGCGATCCGAGGTAAGCATGGTACTCATAATGGCCTCGCCTCTTTATCCTTTGTTTGATTTTGACGTGTTGGGAGACATTAATTTTTTCTCTTCCAGGAACGACATACATGGCATATATTGTTGAGGGCTAGAAATGAAGGCGCCTCTTTTCAAGGATAGAATGGCCAAAGGATCCTCGATATTGTGAGCTCGCTCCGAATACTCCATTTCGAGTCTAGGCAGTGGGTTTGGTAATTATTAATTTTTATGTATTGCGGGAATGGAAGGAGCGGTGAAAAGGTTGCACCTACTTCGATCGTGAAGGACAATGCAACCAACATACCTAAGAATCTTGAAGAAGAAGAAGATTGCAATTTTCACTAATTCATTGTTTATGGACATGCCACAAGCCAAGCTTTGTTTGTGAAATGATGCCATTTTGGTATATTCTCTCAGACGATTACTTTGTTTATCTTGTCAAGAACATAAGCTACTCTATTATTACTACTATGATATATAACTTTGTTTCATGATAGATATTTTTCGTGTTTTACTAACAATCTCTCTAATTCCTTGATTTACTTGGCTTGAAATAGTGTATTCACGCCATACTACAATAAACAAGTTTTACAAAGAACTCGAGTTCGGGTTGAAAATGAAGATGGGATATCAATTCTTTTTTATCTACGTAAAATATTTCGGTTTGTCACTTATTTGGTTGTCCTGCCATCTCTTTGCAAAATATAGATTTCCATGATTGTAATGTTTTTGTTACCTATAATTTCTTCGCTTGTAATTTCACTCTAAGATTGGTGCGAGATTATGTTCTAATACCGCTCACATTTTTTTCTATTTTTAATTCGCCTTGACCGCACAACTTTTTGAGTTATTTTATTTATGCATGTATTTATTTTTATGATGGAAATTAAGTGCCATAGTTACTACCGAGGCCTTATTTCTTTTGAAGAGTTGGATCGAGACACGCCATCATCATCACAAGCTTCGCCATTCATTGCCAAAATTAGAATCTGCTTATGACAAAGAAATCTTATGACAAAGGTTTTCCTACCTCCGTACTTGGTTACTTGCGGGGTAACCTTATCGATGAAACATGTACATATGGGTGAAGCATTATTATGGAAGTTTATGGCATTTCAAGGAAAATTTCTTTGAGACCGACTATAATTTTGGTTGTTTTAGAACCCAATTGTCTCGTGTATCTTTTAATAATGGAATTTTTTCAAATTGTTTGCTATCAACTTTAGGAATTACTTAAGTGAAGTTGGTCAATATGTCGGTTTTGTTGGTAATAGTATTGTACAAGTGTGTCATGAGAATCGATAAATGCCTTTCGATTATTTCGGTATTACATCGTTATCATAAGGCCAATTTTTCACTACAATGCCGGTGAAAGAATCAATTGCAATAATGCAATCTTAATAATTAAAATATCTTGGAATTGGTGTTAACTTTATCCGAGGCTTGCATTGGGAATATCACTTACATCCGCTTTGGCTTTTCGGATGAATGGGAGAATTTTTGGAACGATTGGGAAAGGTGATAGTGGTGATCTTGAGCTTCAAGAAAGTTCAACTAGTGCTTTAGAACTTCGGTTTTGGGCATCTTATGAGGGGGACTTTGGCTAGAACAGTTTTGTTTTCTTTTCATCAAGTTTTACTTGTTAATACTTTACATGGAAAACATGAGGGGTTCAAAATTTCTTTTCCTCGCACCACTTCGATAGTTTTTCCTTTTGTGCGGTCGTGGTATGATGTACTATAGAAGGGCTCGATGCTACAGCTTTACTTAGAGAGAAGATCTCAGATGGTAAATATTCACCTAGTTTTCGGTAACTAGAAATTGTAATGCATAATTGGGTGTCTACTACCATGCGGAGGATGTCTCTTCTCGGACAAGTTTCACAAGTCGAGGTTTTGAGTTGTCACGTGAAGCACGTGCTCGCCGATATAAAGTTCACTTATGTTGTTTCCGCCAAATTTATGGGCGACAAAAGCAACAAGAAAGCTCCCGAGGTCACGATATTGCTTTGTCGCACAGAGGTTTTGCGGTTTAAGTTGGCGTCTTTCTTATATTATGTCCGGATATAACTATACAAGCATCTTGGTTTTGTGAAAATTTTGCTAACGCTTCGGGTTGTATGGTGCGTGAGTTCTCGGTTTTATATCGTAATTTTGCCTTCCTTATAGGAGTAGTTACTTAAGCATTCGAAATGCTCCATAGTTAAATTAAAATTTAATACTGTCCGGTGTTATACAAGTTTTCTCAAATTTTTAAGATTTTTTCTTAATTCATATTATTGAAGTGAAACATTTTCACACATGAATTTGTTAGAGATATGGCTAGACCAAATCAATGCAGCTCACTGATGTAGTAGTTCTAAACATGTATCAGATTCCCTGCTCCAAATCATGGGGTTTTGGTGACCATTGCATTAATTTTTAACTTAAATCTTAGTCAATGCATTGGTCGTAGACATTGTTTATGTTAATTTTGTTTGTCACTACGTAGTCTTCCAACGAAAGATCGCTTGTTGAACACAATTGCAGATACAAGAGAAAATGGACGCTATCGACACTAGTATCAAAGAAGTGTTTTATCATGCGTGGCTCGGCTATTATAATGTCCTTGATCTCTCAACAAGAGATCGCTTCAAATTTGTTCTGCGTTGCTCTCGCCTTTCCAAAGAAGGTCATCCTCCCACTCACTGGTGCACATGATTTGTGATGAGTTGAACTCATTACACTATTTGGAGATTGTTAAACCAAGGATTTACGTATGGCTTTCAAGTGTTAATATTCTATTTTGAATTGTTAATAGTTTCAAAATCGGTCTTACTCTCAAGAGGACATTGATGAAGTTCGTTGAATGGGCAAATCTCGTGCTTCTTCACATATAGTCTTGTGATGTTTTAGTTGTAAGTTATCGATCTTTTCAATTATTTTGTCATCGTGATATGGGGATACGGTCTTATTGTTTTGTTATGTGATGTATAATATTTTGTATAGTGATTTTGTAGAACAGAATGAAAACAGATGTATATTTTTGTATAGTGATTTTGTAGTCAGTAATGAAAGCAGTTGTATATTTTTGAATAGTGATTTTGAACGTAGTCGCAAGTATATTTTAATCTCATTTGCTTGTGCTATTAATTATACGGGTTTAAATAAAAAGTTAACTACGGTTGAAATTGAAAACCGTAGTTGTTATTAAATCGACTACGGTTGTAATAGAAAAGCGTAGTAAATTTGGCATTAAACCGTAGTTAATACATATAGACTACGACAAAAAGCGTGTGTATGTGCGAAATTTTGTGTAGTTCTGGGTATAGACTACGCAGAAAAGCGTAGTCTATGTGCGGCGTGAGTCATAGTGGGTATAGACTACGCAAAAGCAGCAGAGTGTATGTGCGAACTTTTTGTAGTGGGTATAGACTACGCGTAAAAGCGTAGTCTATGTGCGAAAGTGTAGTCTATGGTGGGTATAGACTACGCACAAAAAGTCAGAGTGTATGTGAACTTTGTGTAGTTCGTGGGTATAGACTACGGCGTAAAAGCGTAGTCTATGTGCGGCGTGAGTCTATGGTGGGTATAGACTACGACAAAAAGCGAGTGTGTGTGCGAACTTTGTGTAGTTCACAGGTATAGACTACGCGTGAAAAGCGTAGTCTATGTGCGAAAGCGTAGTCTATGGTGGGTATAGACTACGACAAAAAGCGAGTGTATGCGCGCTTTTTGTGTAGTTCTGTCGGTATAGACTACGCAAAAAGCGTGAGTCTATGTGCGAAAAACGTAGTCTATGGTGGGTATAGACTACGATAAAAAGCGAGTGTGTGCGCGCCACTATTTTTCTCACACCACTTTTCTCTACACTACGAGGCGCGTACATACACTACACATAAAACGCGTAGTCTATACCGATTTTTGTAGTAGTGGTGATTACGGTGCAACCGAGGTCGCTCACCTCTTCAAACAATCAACGCTCACCGCGCACAATGAACGCCTAATACCCGAGTTCATTCGCCTCATACCATCCGCGGAGCCGCTTCTCCCTCTCGCGTAATGCCCATGTGATCGGGCGGGAAAGAGAGAGAAAGGCGAAGTCGAACTCCCTCGGAGAGACGACAGACGCCGCTATCGATCTCCCACCTCCCAGGAGAGATGGCAACGAGCTCCCGATTCGATCGGCGCAGACGGATTATCTCCTTTCTCGAGGAGATTCGATACACCGCCACAGCGATACCGTGCTCCAAATATCGCTGCACACGATGGCCTCGAGATCCTTCCGACTTCCTATTTGCCTATACCACTAACACGGCAAACCAAGGATGGAAGATTTCCACATGTGTAAGGTCTTCCCCGAGGTGTCGATCTCCAACGCCGACGTTGGTTCACCTCGCTTCGCCGTAACAACATCCATTGCTTCAAAGACCTCATGGATCGCCTCAAATGGCTTTTACCAAAAGATGCCGCCCAACAACCTTCATCCGACCGCACACAATCCGCCAGGACGGACGAGACGATGTTGAATTTCGCCTCAAGATTCATCATGGAATCCTTAAAATAGATGAGTAACGATCTCTACATCATCAACGCATTCAAGAACGGGATCCGAACCGGTGCTCAATAAAGAGATCACCCGTGAACAGTACCAAGACGGCTAGTCGTCTTTGGACCTTGGTTGACAACTTTGTCAAAGGGACGAGCCGGACCCAAGAAGAGAGATCCGGGATGAGCAATGATGAAAGAAGGAAGCCGAGGATCGAGGCGAGGTGCTGAACGCCAAGTGCTCGAAAGAATCAAAAGGCCCCAGAGAATCAAGGTGGGACCTCGGCCAAACCCCGGCACATAGCGAACGCCCGCTCAAATCCGTAGGAAATATTTGAGCTCACATCGAGCTCTTTCAAAACCTCCTCCCATGAAAGCGAGGATCCAAAAAGTCATCAGGAAGTATTGTGACTACCACCGTGGGTACGGTCACGATACGTAAGATCGCAAGATCTTGAGTTCACAGATCGACGAGCTGCCAAAGAAGGGCCGAAGAAGTACATCGGCCGACCGGGCCGGTAATAAAAAGCGCAGAGGGAAAAATGGAGGTGGTAACAATCATGACCGACCTCAACGGCAGCCTGCACTCGAAGATGACGAGGACGAAGGTCCCAATGCAATGGAGCAGGTCTATGCTATAACCGATCGCCTCGTTGGTACGACGAGGTCGCCACTTAGAAATGAGGCTCGGAGGCCGACCCCGAGGAACCGAAAAAGAAGCGACTCGGGATGGAGAACACATCGTGTTCTCCAAAGATGACCCAAGACTAAGATTATGCCTCACCGTGACGACATTACTATGCAAGCCGTGGTGGGCAACAAGAACGCACATCGGGTCTACATTGACATCGGAGCCTCCGTTAGCATCATATTCCAGTGCACTGGATAAACTTGATGTTGAGAATTATACATCCCGCACCTTCCCGCCATGAGCTTTACTCAGAGGCGGTTCAACCCGAGGCGTCATTACCCTTCCTGCTATCGTAGGACGTGCTCCCGTGTCGGTTACCAAGGCCATTCAATTTTTCTTGGTCCGAGCTCCTCTCCATACAACATTATCACGGAAGAGATCGTCAGACGCAAACAGGGCGTCGCTCGTGTACCACCTCACCATTAAGATACCCACCCCGTGGAGTGTTAAGCATTCGGGGTGACCAAACGGCGGCTAAAGAATGCCTACGAGTCTCAACCCAAGACGCGGCCTTACCTCGTGCCTAGCAATTACGTAACCGAAGTTGCCACCCGGGATTACTCGACCGAGAATCTTCAACTATACGACGACGACCATTCCAAAGTTGTCAAGGTCGGCACCAAGGTTCGCCTAATATTCGCCAACATGTCACGCAATTTCTAAGGAATATAGGGATGTATTTGCATGGTCCCCACTGACATGACCGAGTCTCGCCCGAGCTCATAACTCATCGCCTCAACATCGATCCCGCCACTAAACCAGCTCGGCGAAGAAGAGATGTTTTGTCGCGAGCGCAGACCAGTCATAAGGGACGAGGTAACCTAACTACGTGAGGCTAAAACTCAGACGAGGTCAACACCCAACCCGGATGGCTAATCCAGCTTGTGGTTCGAAGCCGAGAGGGATGGCGCATGTGTGTCGACTATACCGACCTCAATAAACTCGCCTAAAGGATCATTACCCTCCCGACATCGACAAGAAGGTGGAGGCATTGGTGGGACATGAGATCTTCGGGCCTCGGATTTATACAAGGATACCACCAAGTCCTGATGAGCCGGAAGATGCCCCAAAAACAGCTGCTCATCACTTACTTTGTCTTTGCCACCGGAAAATGCCTTTCGGTCTCGAAAACGCTGGAGCTACCTACCAAAGGATGGTGGACGCGATCTTCAAAGATCACATAGGGAAATCGTTGAGGTCTACGCCGACGATATAGTAGTCAGCAAAAAGTCGAGAACCGCTACCGTCGACCTCGAAACTATCCTCCAGCCTCCTCGTCGGCCAACCTCAAGCTTAATCCCCTGTAGTGCACATTCGTGGTGAAGACGGTAAATTCTCGATGTCAGACTCAAAATATAACCCACCTATACCGACGAAACGTTTCATCTGGAGAGATCTACGATCCAACAACTATACCGATCATCTTCGGCAAGTACACGGTAACAATATGGAACAACTTTGAGTCACATTTAAGCAAGGCAACAATGCGATCAAAACGAGATCGAATCAAAACGGGTTTTCGACTTTTCAACCCATATTCGCAACATCCGGTTTTCAAATCAACTTGACGCAGAAGGCAAAATGTTCAGACATTGATATCTATAAAGGGTACCTTGAAAACATGCATGCGTGAAAGTTGATACAAAACTTAGTCGCGAAGAAGTTTCAAAACTTGATGCTTATCCTCGATCTAGGATAAACCATCCAAAACCGATGCATGAAAATGGAAACATAAGCAATATGCAATTTTAGGAACATAGAATGACAAGCTATGTCGAAAATGGATAACCCGGCATGTACTTCCTTTAGAAACTCAAAACGACGAAAACATCCCGATATGTAAAACACGAAAACGAGAAAAAGGAATCGACGCTAGTAGAACACATAGCCGGAACTCAAAACCTAAAGGGCCCATAGCTGTAAAAGTGGCCGTCCACCAAATCGGCGGCCAACCTACGACGACGGCGTGAGCTAGGGGCGGCGGTTTTGGCCGGTTTGGCGGGCCGCCGTTCTCGCCTCGTCCCTTTAGAGACTCGAAGTTCTACGCTATGCTATCTATGAAAAGACGGAATCAAAACAAGAAAAGGACAAATTTAAAACGAAGGCACCGGGAGGCTGGTCGGTTATGGTAGGCGGCAAGGCAAGCAATGGCGCGCCGCCGAGCCCTCGGCGCCGATCCCCACTCCTCCAGCCCGCTCAGCTGCACTGAGCTGCTCGGCTCTTCCGTAAACACAGAGACGCTGAAACGAACGTTGAAAATGAAGGCCCCAGGCCCTATTTATAGATTTTCAAAGCTTGCTTGCGCAAGCGCATGCGCAACGCCGACGCAATTAAGAGTGTGCTTGCGCAATCACGACACTGTTGCTAGTCAAAAATACTTTAAAATCATAACTTGATCGCTTGAAACCGTTTTAAAATTTAAGAGCCTACAGCTCGCATTTAAAAATCCTTCACAATGACTATTCATTTGCAATTTTTGGAAATCATGTGAATATAATGCATATGAAAACGGATTTAATACTGGACATCGATCACATTCTAAGTCCAAACAAAGTCCAACTTTTCAAACTTCACCGGAAAATCTAACTAATATTTTAATAATATTCTACGCAAGTAATGTGTCATTACATCCTCCTCCTTATAAAAATTTCGCCCTCGAAATTTCATATCTTGTCTTTAACTCTGGATACCGCACTAACATCTTATGCTCTAGTTCCCACGTAGCCTCTTCCTCATCGTTGTTATTCCATAATACTTCACAAGGTGAACTTTCTATTTCTCCAAACTCAACCTTTGATCAAAGACCTTTATTAGTCTTTTTCCTCATAACTCATATCCCGAGCTAGCACAACTTCATCATACATGTTTCTCGAGATCCAAATAGTCGCCATATCCCATAATGATCCTTGCTCATGTGCACTCTCGAACCTCCGATAGAATCACACCTTCATTCATTCCTTCTCATAACACTTCACAATTTTATTTCCTTTCCATTCACACATATCAACTATGCGCATCAACATATAGCTTTGAATCGCATAACTTTTCCTTTGTATATCCAATGCAATCTCTCATCATAAACATTCTTTCAAACTTAGCCATATGGTTTCAATAGTCCCAAACATGGCAACATTTCAAAATTCATTCACCTCATTTCAGACTCCCCAGATAACAATTTTCAAAACGCTTCATATGGTGTCAAACTTCCAACATAATATTTGAAAATACTTTGAATACTTGACGCACTTTGAAATAAAATTTGATAAAATTATGCACCTTACTTTAATCATGGCGTGTGATAGCGAGTGGGGTTGTTGTATACAAATGTGCATCTCTATTGCTCTCTCAGTAAGCAATTGTGGCTCTTAGTGGGTCTAACACACTTACTAAGGGTTGTGTACACGAGTCCGCATCGTGGATTGATCCGCCCGCGCATCGACATATGATGTGGCTTCGGGTTCCGCCCGTTGCCACCCGGTGATTGATCTCAAGTGTGGTTCGTCCCGAGTCTCACCGGGTTATGTTAATGTGATCTCAAGTGTGGTTCGTCCCGAGATCTTAGCTAGAGTAACAATGGAATGCGCTAACGGGCCCCAAGTAAAAGGTTTTGGTTTCATGGAAGTGGATTTATGTTTTAAAACCTTCTATGTTTACCGCACGACATGGACTTTCTTCGCTTTGTTTATATGAACTGCTTACAAAAATGCATGACCCATCGAGTGCGCTAGTACTCACCCAAAATCTTTTCAAATGTTTTCGTGTTAATAAGTTGCGGACGTGATGAGCAAATGAGGCGGGTTGGTTGTTCTCTATTTTGTTTTAAGTATGTTACGCTCACTGCACGCTATTAAGTGTGTATGTTTTGTGGTTATCGCCTAGAAACTCGTTGAGTTCTATGACTATTATATTTCAAGTATTTTAAGTTCGGTTGGTTTACGTTGTGATTTCATCGCTTTCTTTATTGCTTTCGATGGAGAGTGCAGTAGTCGGCCCTCTTGGGCGCGCCAAAGCCCTCATGTAGTAGTCGAGACAAGATGTGACCACATGAGTAGAGCTGGTCGGCCAACTCCTTTGGCGAGCCAGGCTCTCGATACCCCATCATTTACTTGACTTGAGGTGTAGTAGACGTTCCTACCCCAAAATCGTATTGGTTGTCCGAATCGCTCACCCGTGATTGTAGTCGGTTGTATACGATCAACGTGGCGTGCCGAGCTCCGACACCAATATTGTGAATATGTGTTTGTTTGCTTATTTTCGGTTCGCTTTTGGATTTATCCTTTTATAGAGAGATCGCCCAATTTTGGCATGTAAGTGAACCTCATATATGTATATATTGTTATCCTTTCTTCCCCGCTTATTTCCAACCCTAGTCATACCCCGCATCGTGCCTTTCCTGGAATTGGGGCGTGACAATTTCGACATGCTGGTGCAAGAACCATCCGTGAAATACACAAACTCCTTTGGATGTCTAGCCGCCTCACAGATTCCTATCTCGAGTGCGAGAAGCGCCTTCCTCTTCAAGATCCCGAGAGCTCAGATTTCGCTGGCGGGGAAGAACACTGTGTCGCCAAGACGGTGAAGGAATATCTCACGACCGCCAACCCTATCCGCCCAAGCAAGGTGAAACCCTATCGTTGTATCCGCCACCTCGCACGAGGCAATCGGGCTGATCTTGGTGCGAGATGAGATGGGACGGAAACTCCCCATCTACTTCATCACCGGGCTCTCAAGGGCGAGACAAGGTACACCAACCTCGAGAAGGTAGCTCTAGCCACAGTAAACGCCAAGCGACGCCCGACCCTACTTTCAAGCCCATTCCGTCTGTGTACTAACGGACTTACCTTTAAGACAAGTCTTGTCAAAGCCGAGTCATCCGGACGATAGCAGTGGACAGCATCGGAGCTCATGAGCACGACATCTCGACTCCCTAGGTCGGCCATAAAAGGCAAGCTCACGACTTCAAGTGAGGCCGATTCACCGAGGTCGGCTCTACCAATGAGGTCACTCCCGCCCACAATGGAGGAACTCGTCCTTGCATCGCCCGATGGTTGCTGGCAGATGTACGTGGACGGAGCTTCATGCAAGACGGGCAGCTGAGCGAGCATCCTCCTCCTCGGCCCAGATAAGCAAGAAGTGACGTACGCCCTCCGGTTTACCTTCCCGACCACCAACAACGAAGTGGAGTACTGAAGCACCGATCTCGTGATTCCGCCGCAAGCGAGTTGAAAGTGGACAAAGTCCATATATTTGGAGATTCCCAGGTCGTGGTAAACCAGGTCCTAGGCACATACGAGGCCAAGGAGGATCGAATGAAGCAATACCTTGAGAAGGCAAAGGAGATGCTGACCTCATTCAGGTATTTCAGTATTCACCAAATCCCACGAGGGAAAACAATGAGGTGACATCCTTAGTAAGTTGGCCGTCATCGGCAAACCGCCGATGGAGGAAGTTCATTCCGAAGCATCGAGGCGCCCACGCCGGCGTTATCACCGAAGTTGAGCAAACCGACGACGCCCGAAAGCTACACCGAAGTTGGTACACTACCTCAAACCGCTTGAGGCCAAAAGATGATGGTGAAATCCTGTATATCTCATGTACGAGGGCGCCTCACCGAAGTCTTACCTCCAACCCTCCCGAGGTGCGCGGACCGAGAAAAGCCGACTACGTGCTTAATGAGATTCACAGAGGATCTTGCGGAAGCCACATCGGGTCACGGCTCTTTCAAAGAAGACCGAGGTCGGGATATTATCGCCCACCCTTATTCAAGATTCGCCGAGCTCGTCAAAAGTGTCCGGCGCCGCCTTCACCCACGGCCAAAAGCTACCCCTGACCGACCGAACAAACCGCGAGTCCTCGCCTTTCATGCGGTGGGGATCGACATCGTTGGTCTGCTCGATCGAGCACCGTGTCGCCCGATATTTAGTCGTAGCCATAGACTACTTCACAAACGGGTCAAGCCGAGCCACTTTCGAACCTCACGAGCAAAAGGATTCGCACTTCGTGGAAGAATATAGTCGCGCGCCCGCATACCGCACATTCGGTCTCGGACAACGGCACCCAATTCGTCGACAAAAATTTTAAGGAATGGTGCGAAGAGCTCCGGATCGATCAACGCTTCACCCCGGCCGCACACCCGCAAGTGAATGGTCGGACCGAGGTGACGAACCGCACGATCGCATAAGGATTGAAGAAAAGGCTAGACCGAGCTAAGGGTGATTGGGCTGAAAATCTCCCTCAAGTCCTCTGGTCCCACAGACAACACCGGACCTCGCACGGAGAAACTCCTTCGACCGGGTCTATGGTACCGAGGTCGTCATACTGGTTGAGATCGTGGCACCAAGCCCTCGCGACTCTCCACTTCGACCACGCCAATAACGAGGAAGACCAGATGCCAACCTCGACGCCTCGAGGAGAAGCGCGAGCTTCGCTTCATAAACGGCCAAGCACAAGGGCCAGTCGCACGCAGACTACAACAAAGGGTCGAGCCTCCGACTCAAGTAGGCGACCTCGCCCCATGAAATAATGAAGCCAGAGAGCCGAGTCTTAATGTCGGATCCGACATGGGAAGGCCCATACCGCTGCTCACGAGGACCTCGGCAAAGGGCTTACAAGTGGCTCACCTATCAGGCACTTATCCCCGAACCCGCATATTACTCATTTAAGGAGGTCTTTACATAGCTTCGATTCGGATCGTCATGTTAGTCTCCTTATTGCTTTTGCCGAAATGCGATGCTATATACTTGTTGAATAAAATATTTATTTTCTAATGAGTACTTCACCGCCTCATTTTATTCATATCGCTAACATCTATTTCGATATACCGATTTAAACCTTCACGAGGGACGCCTCACGAGTCACGAAGATGAAAACCCACTAAGTAGGTACTCACTAAGCGCGCGCACTCGTGAGATTACTCATTGAATTGAACGTCTCAAAGGCAACACATATAGACTACTCATTAAATTGAACGCCTACATGCACGCATCTGATTACTCATTAAGTTGAAATATCTACATGTAAAAGACATCCAGATTGGATCTCATCAAATTATGCCCCTTTATTTGGGAAGATATACACTTCTGTATACAGTCTAAAAATGTTTACGACCAAAACGAAGTCCTAAGCTATGTTTGTACCTCTCAAAGGGGAAAATGTACACTTCGGAACGAGTCCAAATACATTTACGACTACATACAAAGTCCTAAGCTACATACAAGCTCATTCGGGCTTCCGGGCTCCGCCTCGCCGGGACTCACCGAAGCTGCACCAGTTCTGAACAAAATCCCGGGTCGGCGATGAATACCCGGAATGAACTCGGTGCCCTCCACCCAATCAATGAGGACGGCACCACCTCGGCCCGCCCGGTGCGCCGAGCCGACACGGTGGGTTCCGCCGGGGGTGTTCTATACCCGAGGTCACACCTCGACCCGTGAGCGGCGACGCCGAGCCAGACCACGCCCCGCCTCGAACCGCCGCCCCACGCCGACTTGCTACCTTGCACGCCGCCCGACCGCCGAAGGTCGCCTCTAAATGCTCCCTTCACCGACCCATTAGACGGAGCACTCGGCGTGATCGTAGCCGCCTCCTCTTGAGCTCTTCAATTATTGGACCGGTGGCACCACTGTAGACTTCGGCGCGCGGAGATGGGGCATGCTGCTTTTTAACGACCTCGTCATCTGCATGTACTTCGTGATGGAGTCGAGGCGTCTTTAAACTTCTTGCTATTAGGCCCCTCCTCATCCTCAAGACCATGCCCTCCGCCGCCAGTGGCCCGAACTCGATCGTCGGCAGATATAGTAGTTCCACCGGTCCGCGGATTACCTTCATCGTACTCTGCATGCTCTTCCGAGATCCGAGCCACTCCTCTTTGTCACCGAGCCGCCTCGCATTCATCGGCCGTCGCCTCGATCACATCACAGAGCAATCAGCCCCGGACTTCGAGTTGTGTAATCTTTAGCTTTGACGCTCATTCTCACCAAGAGGCGGACCACTCAGATCGGCCTCATGCAACTTCTTTTTTCAATTCGGCCGACGATGCCGAGGCGACATCCATCTTGACTCAAAACACGGGTCGATTCGACCGACTCCTCCAAAGACGTCACCTCTTCATCCTTCGGCGAGAGCACCTCGGACTTCTTTCGGCTTTGTCGAGAGCTCATGATCGAGTCCAAGTATTGAGATGTGGAATCTAGAAATAAACAAGACAAAACGCATTTTAAGAAGTTGTGTCTATTATTCAAAGTAAGTTAAACAACACGAGGTCCTATCGACCCAAGAAATCGACCTATTACATTAGGTCCACCGACCGAGGCTCATTCGGACCCACCAACCTCCTGCTGCGCCACCGCCGCTGCTTCCTCCAACGGTTGCCGATCTCCGGAAGGGACGTCGAGCTCGGCCCCGCCTCCTCGCCGGCTCACCTCGGCAAGGAATGCTTGAAGCTCGTCCACGTCATCTTCCTTGCGATTCTGACCTCCGCCGTCGGGAGCGGCGGAGGATGCCAGTATCCACCACGGGAAGGAGGTCGCCCGGCGATTATGCGGGCATAATTCATACACACCTCCCGAGGATCGACCTCGACCCAACCGTCGGGCCTTGTCAAAATCGGGTCCCTCGGTCGCTTGACTTTTCGGTGGGCGATATCACCGCGCCTCATTCTACCGCCGGTCGGAGATAAAGGAGGAAAAGCTCTCCGACTCGATAAGCTTTGGCGAAGGCCCTCAAGATAGGTCCTCGCTCGCCAAGAAGTGCACTTGTCTCTGCTGCCGCCTTCTTCTCCGCCCGCCGCCTCCTCCCTGGCGCTTCCCCTGCACGGGCCGCGCAGGCCCGATCCTTCTTTTCGGGCTCTCGGCCGCCTTTGCAACTTCGGCGTCGCCTGCTTGCGGCGTCGGTAGCGGATTCAGCGGCAGCCACCGAGCCAGCCCGGCGATTTTCTCTCACCGCCTCGACATTACGGCGCTCAAGAACGAATCCGGCCATGCGGTGCATCTGCCGCCACCAAGGCCGCATCCTCGAATATAAAGCAGCTTAGCAACGATAACGACAAAATTACAAAGGAGAAAGCGGTGACTTATACCTTCGGGAAGGATAAAGGAGTCTTTGAAGTCGGCACCTCGGGCGAGGCGGCCATGAACCTCTATCTCCGGTCGGGCTCGAGGTCGCCCGAGGTCCCGTCGATAAGTCTCGTATGGCGTCCACCACCACGGCCGTCTGGGTGGACTCGCCCGCTTCGTCTTCTTCTTGGCGGCCTTTCGCTCGAGATGGTGCGGTAGCGTCGAACCCGTTATCTTAACTTCTCTGGGGTCGATCTTCACCGCATCACGAATAAGAATTCCGTTAGCACAACGAAATCGAGACGAGGAAGAATAAAAGAAAGGTTGCTCTCACCCAAATCGGACCACGATAAGCGCTCGACCTATAAACACTCGACCAAAGATTGTTCGGTCATCCTCGGTATAATTAATCAATAATATCTCACCAAGATCATTCAACATCTTCTCCATGGGGCCCAGGGGCTTGATTTTCACGTCCTTCATCGTATCGAGGCCCCACTCATATCTCGGATGCCCCTCAGCCCGCAGAAAGAAATATCTATTTTGCCAATGGGACACCTTCGAGGGGGTCGCTATCTTAAACTTCAAAGCGAGGTGACGATAATACACCCTCCCATAGACTTGATGCTAAAAACGCATCAATACTTCAAAGAACTCCTCGCCTATGCCCATATCAGACCGACAGCCCCACTACCGACCTAATGGAATTCGAGGTCAGTTGACATATGGGGATCCGAAAATATTCTTGAAAGTTAAGGAAAATAGGGGCAAAAGGAAACCTAAGTCCAGCTATCAAGCTATCTACAAATATAGTAATAAATCCTCAGAGGCCATCGCCTATCATTTGGTTTCGCAGCACCACCATGCATCCTCCGAATATGGTATTTCTCGTAATCTCCAAAAGCTCCTCGTCGTTAACGCCGACCTCGCCACGCCAATCCGAGGCCGCCCCATACCGATGACACCGACGGAACCCTGAACTAAGTCCTATGGATTTACCTAGCGGTTATGGCACATATAGTCCTTCACATCGAATCGGGCGGCGTAACCGAAACCAAACCGTAATTATCAGGCGAGAAGAGGAATGAGAAGATGAAGAATACATACTTACTTTTTCCTGAGCGAGATATCCGACTTCTTCAACCAAGTTTGAAGGAGGTGGGAAATTTCTACAAGTATGTTCTCTCGAATAAAGCGTCAAGAAGAAAATGAGCAGTTGCCTCATTTGGACCTATTTATAGGATGAATGGCGCTAAAAGCCGTCGTTCATTTATCACACGTGCTATCTGCGATTGGATGTGTAGTCGATGCGTGCACGCTGCTCGAGCACCCAACCACCGCTGCGCGTATGACGTACTATATGGTAAGGCAGATCGCCGAGCCCGATCACGTAATGATTACATTGAGGCTCTGACCTCGGACCACGCCCATGTCCTCTTCTGCACCGGCGAGAGCTATTGGTCGAACCTCGACGTCCTCCGTAGAAAAGCAGGGAGCCATACAGTCGAACTCGGTTTTCCTTCAAGAGGCGCTGCTCGTGTCGTACGCCGTCTTTCAAGAAGCAGCCACCCAAATCGACCTCGGTTTCGCCGCCGAACGCCGCGCTACAAGAGATTCTCCCGGTTCGGACCTCGGCGCCCTCCGTAAGAGCGAAGCCGCCTGAGACCAAACCTCGGTGTAACCTTCAAAGACCGCTATCCAGTCATAATTCGGCTTCCTTTGCAAAGAAGAGATCGAGAACCTTCAACAAACAACTTCACCAAGCAACATCCCGCCTCGGCAAAGCACATTCTCCGCTCACTCGGCACGGCTATTCCTCGACTTTTCTGGGGCTATGATAGGATATGGCCCAACCTCTCGGGCCCACTAGCAGCCCAAACGAGTGGGCGACCTAATCTTGCCCTACTCGGTTACGCCCAAACACTGCCTCCGGACCCTAATCAAAACCCCAATTAAAGGCGAGTCGAGGCGAAGATGATGGGGTAACGGTGGAAATCATGGACAATTATGGTGAAGATCATGGTCGATTCATGAATGACCGTGAGCCCGCCAATCAAGGGATTCGTTACAAGGTCTACGTTTATGTATAAATAGGAGTTAGATTGAAGGTAAAGGGTTAGCAAATTCTTGAACACTAGAGCTCCTGAGATACTCATTGAAGACAATTATAGTGAACATCTTGAGGATCATCACCTCGTGGGACGAGATCCGATTCTTGATCGAACTATACATGCACGGTTTTACGAACGCCGGGCCGCCCCAGGCCCCGCCCTAAAGTCAACAGTTCGGGCCCGGACCGGATCAGCGAGCCTGAACCGAACCGTGAGCTAGAACTGGGGCGGGCTCGGTTCAATAAAATCGGCCGGGAATCGTCGGTTAACCGTCGGTCCGAACCGTGGCTTTGGATGGAACCATGGGTCCGGTTATAGCCGTTGAACCGGCGGGTCAAGGGCTGCGGGGCGAACCGTGAGCTTTAGGCCGTTGGAACCGCGGTCCGCCCTAAACCGCGGTCCCAACGGCTAAAAACGGCTAGAAAGCGGCTATTTTCTAATTTCACCCCAAAATCACTCCTATAAATATATCCATCATCCTAACTCTATCCTCACTTCAATCTCTCATTTCTCAACCTTAATTCACTCATTTACATCTAATTTTCAAGCTTTCAAGCTCCCATTCTCACTCTCAAACTCAATCTCTCAAGTTCTCAAGCTCTCAATCTCTCATTCTTGTTCTAAACTCTCAAACTTTCTCACTTCATCAATCATCATGTCTTTCTTTAAACGATTAAACAAGGGAAGGGAAGGCCGCGATGAAGGAGCTCCAAGTGAGGGAGGAGACATTCCAACTCAACGTTCACGAAGGGCCTTAGCGGCGGAGGAAATCTCAAGGCAAGTTGCCGAAAGGTTACAAGCCGAAGAAGATGCTCGATTTTATGAAATGGTGCATCGAATGGAAAGAAGTCCCAATTTCGGTGACGTAGGCTCGAACGACCAAGACGACGATGAAGAAGGCGACGAAGAAGGCGACGAAGAATATGACGACTTTGACCAAGATACGCCGCCACAACCACCAAAATCAAAGGAACTTAAGTCCGACGTTTTGTGAAGCACTTTAGTACGTAAATTTTACGTTTCTTACAAATTAGTTTCACAATTTTAATTTCATGTTCATAGTTCTTACAATATCTTTTTATATTTTCTTTAGAAAAGTGGAAGTCTTAGAAGCTAAGCACCTCTTCCCGACGGTCGAAGAGATCGTTGCTTATTGCAACTATTGCACGAAAACCTACAAATGGATCGAGAAAGGAGGTTACGAACGCTCAATAGGCACATGGAGGTTCTCATCCTCATGAGTATGGAATATCAACGAACCAAGCTCAAATTAAAACCCTTCTCAATATTCTACAACGGTGCGTCCACTTTATTTAAATTTGATAAGGGAAAATATGAAGATCGATGGCTAGATATTGTGCTATGGAAAAACTCCCTTTAATTATGCCGATAGAGTTACGTATGAAGAATGTTATAAAGAGGACTTGGTCCTAATGCATGCAAAGTTAGTAGAAGTATTATGCTTAAGAAGATTAGGAGACAATGCATGGAAAAAAACATGATTTAAAGAAATATTTGGTTCGTTTAGGTCATAAAGTTTCTATTTGTGCCGATGTTTGGACGGATGCTTATAATAAGAATTCTTATATGGGTATTACTTGTCATTGGATTGATTCGAAATGGGTTATGCAAAACGTTTAATTGCTTTTAGAGAGTTTGAAGAGCCTCATAATGCTTTAGGTATTGCTAATATTATAATTGGTGTGTTAAATGAGTATTCTTTGATTAATAAAATTTTTCCGTTGATTTTGATAATGCTTCGCAAACACCGCTAGTATTCCTCAACTTATTGAAGCATGCGCACCTTCTTTGAAGGAAAATACTTTCATTCTAGATGCATTTGTCATATTTTAAATTTATGTGTTCAAGATGCACTTAGTATTTTCAAGAATCCGTTAGTCTATTAGAGATGCTATCAAATGTTTGCATGCTTCAAAACTTATGGGAAGAAATGACAAAAATATTGTCGAATAAAAAATATTGCTTATACATGTTTCAAATTGGATGTTTCATCGTTGAATTCTACTTATGAAATGCTTAATAGTACTATTTCATATAAGGGTCATTTATGTGATTTTTTTAGAAAAGAGTTTACATCTATTCAATTACATCTTAATGAGTCTCATTGGGATGCTTGCATGGATTTATATCGATTGTTAAAGGTATTTCATGGTGCAACGAAACAATTATCGGGAGTTTATTATTGCACTTCCGTTATGGTTTTAGAACATTGCATGCATATTGCCATGTCTTTTCGTAGTTGTTTTAGTAAACCATCTTTATGTGGTGTAATTTATTTTATGGTTCAAAAGTGGCTAAAATATTTTAGGGAGATACCTACAATTTTTTTTGCTTGCTAAGTGTTTAGATCCTAAATGGAAATATGATGGTACTTGTCAAATGCTTAATGTTTATTATGATGCTTTTAGGCAAATGGATTTTCAAGGTGCTAGTATAGAAGGAGAATTAGTTTATTTTGATCTCCGGATGTAGATCAAATCAAATATAATCTTGAAAAGAATTTAAGAAGTCTTTTCAAGAATATAGGTCTAAATATGGTAGTGATGATGATATTCAAACTCCACCTCCTTCTTCTATGATGTCTTCGATTAATTTTCCTTTTGATATGAATGAGTTTGATCCTTTGGTGCAACAAATGACTTGATGTACCAAAATAGAACATTCGAAGGCCGAGATGACAAGGTAATAGTGAATTAGATATATATTTGCAAACCTTTTGTCTTTGGTGTTGAAGATAGCGGTCCTTCGATCGATGTCTTGAAGTGGTGGTCGAAGAGGAGTACCCAATCCTCTCAATCATGGCAAAGGAGTTATTTGTCGTCCGGCATCCACCGTATCCGTTGAACAAGCATTTAGCATTGGAGGACTAATGCTTGATCAAAGAAGAAGCAACATGAAGCCGCGAACATTGAAGCTACAATGTTGCTCGATGATTGGTGTAGGGCCGACCTTAGAGCTCAAGAACCACAATGGGAAGATGGTAACGAGAGCGAAGACGAGGCCTTCACGAAACGGATCGATCGGAATCGGGTGCGGAGACGGAGTAGAGCATTTAGAAATTAAAAGAACTACATGGACTTTGATTCTCTATGATTATGAGGATATGTAGGCAACTCAATTTTAGAAATTAAATTGAGCTCAAGTCCTTTATTATTATTATTTTTCATCCCTATGTAAAAGTCATAAACGGATTTATGTAATTTTACTCATCATTTATTAAAAATGCAAAGTGTTGACACATATTTTATATTTATACGTATTTTAACAAATGCAAAATGTAAAGTATTTACAAGTTCAAACATAAAAAATCACTTACAAATTTAAAAATATTTACAAGTTTAGTAGTTTACAAATTTTACAACTTTAAAATATTTACAAGTTTATTAAACTTTAGACTTAAAAGTTAAAAGTTAAAACTTAAAAGTTTGTTAAAATCTTGGACTTTGATACTTGTTGCATATTTGATTGAATTTTCAGAAAATTAAGATAGAATTGGAGATTTTACCTTCATAAGAGTTGAAGTATATCGCGATACGAGTTCGTGAGCGCAAACGGATCGAAAATCGGAGCTCGGGCGAGAGAGAACGGATCGATACAAAATCGCTGTGCGAACAGGCCGAACCGCCGGGCTCGACCCTAAACCGGCGGTTCGAGCCCGAACCGGGACCGCGGGCTCAGGCCCGCCCTAAACCGCCAACTAGTATGTAGGGCGGGCTAGGGCCGTCACATTTGGAACCGCCGGATCACGGTCCCGGCCCTAAACCGACGGTTCCGCCCGTCAACACGTCTAGATCGAACCACGTAAAAACTTCGTGTTTTTCTCGCTTTCTAAATCTTGCATCTAACGTTCACAGATTTATCACATATCAATATAATAAAGATATGAACATGATATAGTTGTACATTAATTAATTAATTTTGTAGTATTTATGTCTAGAGTTGTCAAAGTGCTCGGTTGGGGTCCATGGGCCTCAGCACATCAGGTTTAATGATAAAACCGTCGAATCAGACCATCTCGAAATTCTTTCAGGCCTCTAATTTTCCAACCCAACTAGATCAGAAAAATAGTTTTATGTACAAAAAGTCGGGTCAAACCGGGCTAGCCCAACTTTTCAGGCCACATTAACCAACAAATAATGTGGCCCAACCCCATCCAACTCGAAATCAGGTCGGCCCATCCAAACCGGGCTAGCCCAACTTTGCAACGTGTCAAAAATTAAAAATCCAAATATTACTTTTCAGGTATAATTAATCTATTTTGACGTAAATAAAGAGGGTTTCCATTTATTTTTTTTCATATGAAAATCACTTTTTTAACTTACCAATTAAATTAAAGTACGTATCGGCCGTATTCTTGAATTTGGAATGAATTAAAACGGTAAAACCTAAAACAACGAAACGAACTTTATTTTCAACATTTCTATCTGGAAGGCTAAAGGGTAGGACCAACTCCAGTGACCACACCCTTGAATACAGATACAGTAATACTGAGATAGACATTTGTAGGTCTGCAATTACTATTACTATTATTATTAAATATTATTATTATTTTTTTATTATTAGGAACTCGTGTTCAATACCAAGTGGTGGATACACACATACACAACGGGAAGTCTCCTCCCTCCCCAATATATATATATATATATATATATATATATATATATAGAGGTTGGATCAAATGAGAACTCATATATTTTTAAGAAATGAGAACCAATATTAACCCTAGATCTAGATTTATTGTATGGTTTAGATTTATTTATTATAAACGTTTTTTTCTGATATATAATACCCGAAAGGGTATTAATGTAAAACGATTTATTTATGTTAATTATAGCATCCCTGTAATTATGGGATTGGTTTCTTTATTATCGGTAGTTTTTTTTTAATTAAACCACATATCTTCTGTGATTCATCATTGATTCCATTTTTATTCTCCAAATCGATAGTTCAGTTTTTTTTAAAACAGTGTTGAATACATTCTCTTTTTTGAACGTTGGTTTGCAAAATATTTATTTTTGCTTGCTAACTGGTTTCACATATTCCATGGATTTTCCAGGTATGTTATTTACGCATATTTTTTCATTGTTTAGAGGTACTCAAACAAATGGTAAAGATGAATTATATATTACAGTAAAAGGTTTAGAGATTAAATATTTTTTATAATTTGTATATATTTATCTTCTTTGTTATTTATGGCAGTGACTAATATGTAGATATGAACTTTCTTTATTTTCCAGAAAAATATTGTTGATTCATATTTTGCATAAATTGACAGCATTAAGTTATGAATGATTCGTGGACTCATGGCTTGAAGTTTTTATGCAAGATGTTATTTTTTATACGCAGGATAGATTATCAGATTACCAACGTTTTTTCAGCTTCTTTGTTTAAAAAATGGATATAAACAGTTTATTATAGTTTATGCATAACGCAAGATTTTATATGCATACTTTTATAGTATAGTCATAATTTGACATATGTTATCAATAATTAGAGTAAGGGGATAAATATGTTATGCAAGATATGTTTGATTTTATGCGTAACAGTTTATTATAGATTATCTACAATATTTTAGTTGAAATCTAAAGTATATTATGCACAATTAATTGTTTTATTATGCATAAAAACTTAAATATTATGCATCATGTATGATGTTCATTTTGATATTTTTATTAAATGCGTGCAGTTATAGAAGACGATGTTGATGTAATTCAATCGGATGATTGGGTTTTTCCGTATTGTGATGATGTACTCAAGCCCAAAATTGGTCGTGCTTTTCGAAATTTGAAAGAGGGCGAGGATTTTTATGATGCTTATGCAGTTGCGTGTGGTTTTGAAACTCGTAAAAGTACGGTAAAGCGATCAAGAGACAATTCAGTAGTTTTGTTTAGGTTCATTTTATGTACCCGTGAAGGTACGAAGGAAAATCCAAAGATTGATTCAGATGAAAATTCGAGCAAACAAAAACGTGTACGTTTGTCTAGTAGGGTTGGGTGTATGGCACGTTTAGTTTTGAAGTTTGAGGCTGGAGTTGGGCACAAGATTCATAAATTTATTGAGGGCCACACACACCCCATGGTACCAGATGCATATCGTCATCTAATGAAGACCAATCGTAAGATTGATTATATGCATCAAATGTTTATTGAGAAGGGTATTAAAGCTAATATTGGTCCAAGTAAGAGTTTTCGAATGTTCAAGGAGCTTGTTGGTGATTATAAGGATGTTGGTTGTCCTATAGTTGATTTTAAGAACTATAAACGTGATTTGAGAATCTCTGTTGCCGGTGTTGACGCCCAGATGTTGTTGGACAACTTCAAATGGAAACGTGATAATTGTCATGGATTCTTCTTTTGCCACGATGTTGATGATGGAAACAAACTTACACGTTTAATTTGGTCGGATTCAACATCGATAAAGAATTTCAAGATTTTTGGTGATGCTGTTTCATTTGATGCTACCTATCGCATGAACAGGTTATTACTTTTTATTATGTCATTTTCGATATACTTTTAAAAATGAATATATATCACATTTATATTTTAATGTAATTTTGTTATGCTATTATGTTTTTATAAACTGTAAAGCCTGATTATATATTTGTAACATGTATTTATATTTAAATGTGTTTTTCAATTAAAGCAGAATTATGTTCAAGTTATTATGATACATTCAGTTTAGAAATATTGTTATTTATTATACCATGCATGCATTGATTATTGAACTTTATGCACGTGTATTCATTATATGTGCATATGTATTACATTTATGTTAAAGTTATTATGTTTAACTTACTACAGTATGATTTTTTATATATTATTATGGTTATGCACATAATAATATAATTTATGCATGATTTTGTAAAATATATGCATATACGGTATATTATTTGGATTGACAGATTATACTTTATGCACGCTTTCATGGATTTATATAATTTCAGGTACAAAAAGATATTCACTCCATTTATTGGTAGGGATAATTACGGTAGATGTGTTACATTCGGTGCAGCTATTATATCACATGAGGATATTCAGTCGTATTCATGGGTTTTGTCAAAATTCTTTGAATGCATGGGTACATGTCCCAATGTTATTATAACATACCAAGATCCAGCATTAAAGGTAGCTATTGCGAATGTTTGGCCGAAAACTTCCCATAGATTTTGTATGTGGCATATCATGATGAAGGTTGTAGAGAAGTTGCCTATATCTTTGAGAGATAGTACTGAATTTAAACAAGACTTTGATGATGTGGTATGGACCGATTTGGATGAACCATCTGTGTTTGATAAAAAGTGGCAACAAGTCATGGAAACATATGATCTGATTAGTCATAAATGGTTTGGGGAGATGTACAATGTGCGTTCTTTCTGGATACCTGCATACTTTCGCGACATAAATATGAGTGGATTATTTAGGACAACATCTTCATCCGAGAGTCAGAATAGTTTTTTGGTGTTTTAACAAATAATCCAATCTTGTTGATTTGTATTTACATTTCAACAATGCAATGGATGCGCAACGATGTGGGTATGATGAGATGTCGTTTGCTGACCAAACTCATTTTCCTGAAATGAAATCTGATCTAGATTTCGAGCAACATGCAACGTCTACATATACTAATAAGATTTTTTTAGATGTACAGTGTGAGATTGTTGCAGCTGATAGAAGATGCGTAATGCACGATATGTCCAGAGATGGTGATGTACGGATTTTTGAGGTAGACGACAGATCTGATGGTATATTCATTGTATGTCATAACATACATACAGAAGACTTTGATTGTTCATGCAAGTTGTTTGTAAGAAAAGGATTAATATGCAGGCATATATTCTTTGTCTTTAAGACACTCAAAATGAAGGTTATTCCAGAACAGTATATCAAGAAACGGTGGATGAAGACACATGCAAATATTGGTGATCCCAAATTTTTTCCTAAGGTATCCAATGGTAACAATTGTTTGTTTGCAGAATTATGCAAGATGATTGGACATGTTGATGGCAATAGTGAACTGAAGGATAGACTGTTTGATGATTTGAAGTGTATTACAGAAAAGTATTCAAAGTTGGGTAATCCTTTATTACCTTCTCGCGACAAAGAGAAGGTTATTGAGGATTTTTATGGTATGTCGATCCCTACAGATGTAAATGTTCTTTCTCCAGATGTTTCAAAAACGAAGGGCAGTGGTCGTGGTGGACGTAGGTTGAAGTCTAACTTAGAACTGAATATGGAAAAATTACAGAAAACCAAGAGAAAATGTAGAAAATGCAATGAAGTTAGATATCATGATTCTAGGAACTGCCCAAATTAATGTAATGAGTTTCATGCCATTTTTTTTTTAATAAATAATTATGTGATACTCATTTATCTTACATTTTTTAATCTTATATTTTGATCTGTGCACACTTGAATCATGGTTATGTATTTTGTATGATATGCTTTAGCTGTATATATTTAAATTTTATTTTTTATATATACGGCCATGCACATATTTACTATGTTTATTCATCATTAATTTTGTTATATGCACATGTAATTAAAGAGCGGGATTTATTAATTAACCATTCCTGTTTTTGATTGTTATGCAAATTTATAGCGTTCTAAACACTTGCAGATGTTGATTATTTAATAGTGTCACATCAATGCATGCTATTACTTTGCAATATATTGATTATTTAATTATTTAATTGTTTCATCTATATTCTTCAGAATTTTAACATTGATGATACATATTCTTGTGAATAAACAATTTAAATATCGTAGTTTAAATATGATTGTAACATAAATTTATACAATGCGTAAATAAGTATTAACTTATGTGTTGGTATTTTTTTTATACCAAAAGTCAAGTAATATGCATAACAATAAACTTATTTATGCATGTTTTAATTGAAGTGATATGCACAGTCATTGTTTGTATCTGTCAGATTGGTATCATCAAACCATTTAATCATATGGATGTTAACACTTGTTAAATGATCATTATTTATGTTTTTTATATTCAATCATATTAGCATACTTAAGAATATAATAAAATTGAATAAAATACAATATGCATTCGTACATTAAAACAAATATTCCAATTATATTACTTAAAAACGTGTGATATTCGAAACACCAAAACAAAAAAAACAACTTACTAAACTTCGTAGTTATAGAGTAATATGGATGTTTGAAATAAAAGGAAAAATGTATTATCAACCAAGCAGAACTAGATCTGCATTGAAGCTCTTATCCATGCACATCTCGCGATAGTAAGTTGCAGCACGAACCAATATATCATTCCTTACATCATTAATCTTCGAGTTCAGAATACATGCACAATATCTCACGCGCATACGCATTAAAAGTCTTGTAGGTGATCTTGTGAATCCACACTTCCAACTTGGTGTACTGTCACCCATAAATGTCTCCATATGTCTCAAGAGATAAACACCGGTATCAATGGTGTTCCTGTAATCAGAACATTTCATGTTAACCAGAGTCAACTTCATATTTTCCACTATTTTGGATTTATAGTGTTCGTCCCTATAGGCCAAGTATTCTGAGAGCATTTGTTTCTGTTTGGAGAAAAAAGATTATATATCAGAATATGTAAATAATGAAATAACATAACACCTAATTTTTATTTTAAATATATATCAGTGCAACGTTTAATACCATTTATGCATTACGAATAACAAATATATGCATAGTAAACGTTAACACTAACTGTATCGTTGCTGATTTGGTTATACTTGTTCATGTCATTTTCTCCAGTAGTGTCCATGGTGCTATCAAGTACAAACATTATTTTCTTCCTTGTATCCATGCACAATGCATAATATTGGTTGTTCTCATAAATTGGAAAGAAAAACTGCAACAAAATTAATTCAATTTACACATTACATGATAAAAAAACACATAATTACGTAAATACAATATACATGATGTATATCAATTTACCATATCGATAACCCCCAAAGGATTGTGTTGGTACTCAATCATCTCGGCTGTCATTAAACCAAAGAATAAATCTCTTCGATATTCATAGGTCATGGATTCTGCTTTAATTGCTTCCAACTAAAGAATAAAGATAATACATTAAGCAAACATTGTAGATCATAGTTTTTTTAAAATAATCCTTTCTAACTTGGTATATGTATAAATTATTCAACAATGTATGTTTATTCAACTTACATAGATGCTAGTAGTTGCAAAGAAACGGACTGGTGAAGAATCTGATCGCAATTGCTCTCTGTCATTCAGCACTATTGTCCATGCACTCACTAAAAAAATCCCTAGAGTTTGACCATTCCTCATAGTGTACATGTCAAATCTCCTTAACTCTAAGGATTCGTATGTAAACATAACCTCCTCACTACAAAAAATTTATAACATAGTAAGATACATTCAAGTACATGTAATAATATAATGGGTGGTATAGGAAGTCATACTCATCATCATCGTTTTTGTACATTGCATACAATGCAAGTTCCTTCTCTGATTTCATTAGCTGTTTAGATATACTAAGTTCTCGTTGTATAAAAGGAGACCGTAGTTTTAACGTTCTCGCCAGCATCAACTTCTTTGGAACATTCTCATATTGCGTGCTTACTTCATCATGCTTCATAAAAAAATGACAACATAATATATAATAATAATAAAATATAATGAAATACAGCATCAAATATATACAGACACGCTAATATGAAGGTTAATCATATTAATGCCAAAAAAAATATAATAGTCTAATTTTTAGTAGACATACATTTCCATTCATAGCCCTCAATACCTGTCTTTTTGTTCCAACCACCAAAGATTTGTTTTTTGATACCTGCTAGTATTTAAGATGGTTAATAATTACAACCAAATTGAACTACCGTTTCCTACACCTCCTAACATATTTTTTCTTTACCAAATTCGAAACAACAGGATTTTCCTTTCCATCTGCCACCTCCAACTCCACTGCATGTGTATCATGCATCTGCATGTACAAATATGCATTAGGTTTACAGAATAATTAACCAACTATATATGTAAAAAACGTATAACAATTCAGACGTACAATCAATAACATAATTATATAAATACGCATAAATAATATTACACCATGCATAAGGTTTACGTTTATACGCAACAAACAAGATTAATTTATAATACATGTTCTGTTAATATTAAACAAACACACAACATAAACACGTTATTCACAATAAGACTATTGTTATGCATCTTACATTATATTTGTGCAAAGGAATATTAACCAACACTTAAATTAATATGAATATGCATAAATAATATCACACGATGCATATGTTTCATATTTTTTGATGCACAAACACACAGCATTAATTTATACGGTACATTATGCACATTATTTCTTTACAATATGCACAAATAATAATATTCCACGCATATATCATCAGTGTGTTGACAACTGTAATACTTATTTAAAAATATAATTAAACTAACCAAAGTAGAATGCTCGTTATCCTCAGTGACTTGTTCATTTTGAATTCCAACTTCTTGCTGATCAACTCCAACAGCCTGTTCCACATTCTCTTTCGACTAGTTCTAAAATAAACAACAACATAAACATAATAATACTAATTAATTTTCATTTGTGTTATCAATTACAAAGTGATGTTGTAAAACATAAATTGTAGTTACCTTATAACTCCTCGTCCTGACCCTGTTTTTGCTTTTCTCAATTGTTCCAATTTTGGCAGTATTATCCTTGATGACGATCCCCTATATATGAAAAAACATTTTATATGCAATTAAATTAAAACATTAGTGATTTAAAAATCTTTATATTGTTCATTATATACACAGTATATATGTTATTCATACCTGTTGTCCAGCATCAATATTTTCCTTTTCTTTTTCAATGCATGCCACATTTTCAAAGTCTTGTGTAAGTCCCAAGTCAAAGCTGGGTATATCCAAAGGAGCTTGTACTTTGTTTGGAACAGATTTCAGATATCTATCAACCGACTCAAGAACGTCGTCTCTGTAGAAGAATGCGTCTTCTTCTAATGGTACATCAGGTGTGTTTCGAGCAGATCGCGGAGTGAGAAAATCTATCTTGATACCTAGTATCTTCTGAGCAGCAACCACACTGTCATTGAAGTCCTTCTTCTTCAACTCTGAAATTGGAGCATCCTCAAATTTTTTTTTTAGATTCTCTATCCTAACTGCAATATCCAGTGTCTCTTTCATGATTATTTTCCCAAGTGTGCTAACTTCTTCCTCACATGTATTGGTGACTTCGCAATCAACACGTCCTTCAACACCTTCATTCGTAGGTATATCTATTGGAGACAACAATGATCCGCCTCAAATAACCATCCTCAAGCTCTCGTTTTGTCGCTCTCTTAGAGTTTGTGAATCCCGGTTTGTGAACAACGGAACAATCTACGCTCGTTTCCTATTGATCTCATACACCATCAACATAGAAAAGTTGTCCAAAATATGACATTAAAATTTTGATACGCTTTAATAAAAACAATCGATATATTAACAGCTTTATCAAATTATGAAAATTAAATTGCATTACCACTAGAATAATGTAGGTCCTACAAACATTCGTGTCTTGTTTATTGCCCATGATCTTGTGTGATCCACAAGTGATCGCAGAATATACTTTGACCAATTCCACCGTCTCAAATGTGGATATCCTCGAGGCATCCAAGGATATATGGATGAACAAATCGCTACATGTACTCTCCATCAACGAAAAAGCCAATGCAATCATGAAATGCCTTTAAACCACGCCCCACCATCGATACTTCCTACCATAGTTGATGCTACTTGACGAATTTTATTTCCTCCCCGCCGCACTCTCCAAAGAATGTAGACCATTGCTCAAAAAGGTTATTCGTTGCAGGACGTTGAAAAACATCAATATCTTTGCTTCCCCTTGGTAACCCAAAAACCCGTGTAACGTCATCTTCGGTTATTTTGACACTGCTTCCGTCCACCATTTGTAGTTCACTTTTCCGTGGATTGAAATGATCTAAAACCCAATAACATAGATGTCCGAGCGGATCTCTTATTTTGAGATCAAGAATTCGCCAAATCCCATTTCTACAACAAAGATCCCTCTGCATCATTAAGTTCACCCGCACAACGTGTGAAAGTGGTTGGCGTTGAGCGTGTCTTTAATCTTGGCGAGCCATCGTAATCTATTTCTTCATCTAAGACAAGATTCTTAGACATCTTCCCACGCCTACAACGTACATCCTTTGGCATTGTAATAGTTACAACTGGTCCTTTCTCAACAAAATCATCATCGCCAACGATTTTTGTTCCTCCACCTTTTTCAGATGATTCCTTTGACAATAATACCTGAGTATATCCTATTATGCCATAACACAAACTATAATTAAACACATGCAACAAATCATAGTAAATCAATTGAAAATTAGTTATAAAATTGAATGTAAATTACCTGCTTCGATAATATCCTTTCCCTTTTCTTTACGGGTTAATTTTTTTATGGTCTTAACCGGCAATACAGCAGCATTCTCTGAACATTGATGTAATGATATTTATTTACTAAATCAATTTTTATCATATCACAAGAATATATAAACATGTGCACAAATATATTTTAAATAATTAGATTATGATATATATTGACAAATGAAATTACCTTCTGGGACGAAATCCTTCCCCTTATCAGTACGCGTTATTCTTTTCCTTTTAATGACCGGCATCAAAGAAGTTTCATCCTCTAAAAATATTTTATTTACGAGTTATTATTAGTTGTACAAGTATGCATTAATAAATAATGTCAAAATCAAAAAATAAAATGTATTGAACATTAATGATGAAATATATTTATTGCATGCACAAATACTATTGATTATATATTCTGAATGAAATACCTGTCATTTCAGTTGTTATATTATTATTCATTGGTTCTTCTATTGGTTCATGTCTGATTTGCTCGTTCATGTCATGTTGTTCTGCAATTCATCAGTTAATCAATATTTCATTTTATAGTGGGAGATATATATTAGTTATCAATTACAAAAATTTATGCATTAACATTTTATACAAAGCGATCGAGACAAATAACATACCTTGCAATCCAGTTTTTTTGTGTCCCTTTTTTGAGCTTGGTTTTACTTTTGGAATATCGTCAGAAACAATATACAAATATTAATAGCTTAATAAATAAATAATTTACTGATGGAATGCACTTACGAGATTTTGATACAAAGTGGTCTTTTTGGTTTTCCGATTCCATTGCAAACTGAAACATTGTAGATTTTGATCAAGATAATGAAATTGTTTTAACATAAGATAAATCCATAAAATTTTTATTGTATTATGCATAAATTAAAATCAATTATTCAAAATTATACTGAGTTCATCTTATGTTCGTAATTCATATAATACATCAACAATGATATACACTTTGATTAACTAATCGAAACTATGCATATGAGAATATTATATATGCATAACATATTTAAATATGTATAATATGCACATATCTTGGTATTGTCTACATAATTACTAATAAAGTATGCATATATCAACAAATACGATGCATAACATCTACAACCGTGTAACAAAGTAAACATTGTAGATTTTGATTAGCATAATGAAATTGTTTTAACATAAGATAAATCCATTAATTTTTTTATTGTATTATGCATAAATTAAAATCAATTCTTCAAAATTATACAGGTCCATTTTATGTTCAGAATTCATATAATATATAAACAATGATATACACTTTGATTAACTAGTCAGAAAATATGCATATGAGAATATTATATATGCATAACATATTTAAATCTGTATAATATGCACATATACTGGTATCGTCTACATAATTAATAATAAAGTATGCATATATCAACAAATACGATGCATAACATACGCAACCAGGTAATATTATGAAATGATTTTCATGTATATGCACAGATGATGATAACAGATATATATATATACACTTTTGTTATACAGCCATTTGGATGTGCATAACATCATTACAGTTTTATTCCATAAACAAATGCAATAATTATATAAGCAAATGGGTGGTCCACCGAAATAATAGAAAACCTATAAATCGTCAAACAATGTTCCAGATCTGGTATTATACATGATTTTTATCCACTTTAGGTAAAAGAAGGGACCACTTGACAAAATATATATAACATCGTTTGTCAAAAACATATATGTACTTCACGGGTATCAAACTAACAGCCATTTAAACGCAATAAACAAAGATGTTAAACACTAGTTTTTCTTCTTCTCACGGATACCAAAACCCCTGAATATTTTGGTAGAAACTATGTCAAAACACTAACATTCGATAGAAGGTTGATAAACAAAAAAACAAAGAACTATATATTAAAAAAAATAAGATTACAGAAACTAGGGTTCATAAGAAAGGAGAAAATTCTTACGAAATCGAAACGGTGCAGACGCGCTTGATTTTTGTTGCTATTGCGAAATCCTATGAATAAACTATTCCAATCTTCAATACGTATGAATTTGTATGATTATCTTGCAGAAGATTGTAAATACCGCATTTACGGCGGTAATTAAGCGTGGGTGGTGGTTACCGAAGAGTTGGGGTGAGTGGTATTTTACATTTACACCCTTCATGCATTTCAGATGTTGACACGTGGTTTATCATAGTGAATCTGCGTTTTTATCGATTAAATGTTGATGGTTAGATCATGTCAATCAATGGTGCATATTGGTTCTCATTTCTCACTAAGGGTTGGTTCTCACATTAATCAACCCCTATATATATATATGGGGTTGGATCCAATGAACTCATCTTTTGAAACTTGAGAACCATGCATAAGACGTTGAAGATAATGCACAAAACAAGATAAAGTTGTGCATAACTAAAACTTTCTAAAATTGTTGCACAATAAAATAATTTTAGAAAGTTTTCATGCACAACTTTATACTTGCTGGGCATCATCTTCAACGTCTTATCATGTTCGAAGTTAAAAAAAGATGTGGTTCTCATTTGATCCTCTATATATATATATATATATATATGTGAGTGGATCAATGAGAACCACATCTTTTTGTTAACTCTGCGAACCATGCATAAGACGTTGAAGATGATGCCCAAAGCGGTATAAAGTTAAGATAACGAAAACTTTCTAAAATTATTTTGTTGTGCAACAATTTTAGAAAGTTTTTATGCACAACTTTATCGCTTTTGTGCATTATATTCAACGCCTTATGCATGGTTCTCATTCTCAAAGTTGAGTTCACATCGATCCAACCCCATATATATATATATATATATATATATATATATATATATATATATATATATATATATACATGGGTTGGTTATTGTGAGAAAGCTTTTAGTGTAGGAAATAGGAATAGAAGACGTCTTTCATATTTGTGAAGACATTCGTAATTAATATGTTGCATATGTTAGTTTAGCACATATTTCATCCCTTCGTAGCACATATGTTAAATATATTAGTTTAACACATATTTCATTGCAGCATAGCACAAGAATGATTCTAGTGTTGCACAGTAATCCACGTAGCACACAAAACACAAAACTGTAGTACACCCAAAATTAAATCTCAACCATTGATCCAGCAAATCAAAGGCCCATATTCATTCTCATTTCTTACCAAATTTTCATTAAATCAAATTAGAACTTTAATTTTTTTGAGAACTAAGAACTAATTTTATTTATGTATTTTTTATAATTTGGTGGTCAACATTAATTATATATCGTTTATTATCCTCATATTTTAATGGTAACCGTTTAGCTCTATAATTAAAAGATTTTATATATTCATTTACAATAACTATTCTCATATGCACAATCGTTACGATTACATACACAACAACATGAATTACATGAATATAACAATAAATTATAATGTGATAGCATGTACAAGAACTACGATTACATTAACAATAACATGAATTATACGAACAACGAAGAATAGAATATGAAAGATCCAAATAACAAAAAATTTAGAGATTTAATTATTTTAATATTAAATAATTATAAGTTGTCTGATCTTATTCAATCTAACGGTGGTTATAGGTTCTTAGTTTTTATCTAAGAGGTAATTCTCTCTATAATCAACCTCTCTCTCTCTCTCTCTATATATATATATATATATATATATATATATATATATGGAGTGGATCAAATGAGAACTCCAACTTTTTTTAATCCAAGAACTAATGTGGTCCATTCATTTTATAATCTAATGGTCAAGATTAATTATAAATATTTAATTATCCTCATAATTTAATGATAACCATTTAGCCCTAAAATCAAGGGATTTGTATATTGATTTTCGTAATTATTCTCGTATACATAATTACTACGATTATATGCATAACACCATGAATTACATGAACATAACAATGAATTGGAATGAATAGCATGCACAAGAACTATGATTATATGCATAACAACATGAATTATATGAACAACGAAAATAGAATATGAAATATTCAAATAACGAAAATTTAGGATTTGACTATTTTTATCATTAAATAATTATGTGTCGTCCGATCTTACTTAATCTAACTAGTAGTTATTGGTTCTTGTTCTTATCTAAGAGGTGGTTTTCTATAACTAACCCCTATATATATATATATATATATATATATATATATTGGATCAAATACAAACAAATCTTAAATTATAAAATATGAATCATTCACAGATTTGATTCAGAAGATCGACGATTAATTCATCACCTTCTTGATGAATTCAAACACCCTGCTAATCCCATGAAGGACAAATTTTATTTTTAAATTCAAAACTTTTGATTTCATGAGTTTATAGTTTACATTAAAGGAGCCCTTTTACAATGACCACTCCTCAAAAAAAAAATCCCTTACTTTTCTCTCTTTTAATTTTAAATGTCTTCTCATTCAAGGATAAACTGATAGGTATTAAGCCAGGTCCCATGTCTTAATCTTGATGTCAGTTCTGGACATAAACATGTATTAGTTCTACTCTACAAGTGAGATATATATCATATCGCTTTAATTTCCTATTACATACAAATTCAAAAAGTAGATTTTTCCTAGTTTACATTAACTCAGCCAAATGCAATGACGGTAGCTACAAGATATTTACACTTGAATAAATTCCTTTAAAGGTGAGTGAGGCAAAATTAGAGATTATGGCTCTGCCCTTCCGAGGTGGTTAACAAATTAATGGACCCCATCATGTTTAAATCCATCGACCCGTACCCGTTCAAGTTCAACCAATCCTCTATCTGCAAATTTCTTGATGATTGATTTGGCTCAAATTAATTGTTCACAACATAATTTCTTGATCTTAATTCTCACATATTTCCTTCTCCAAAGCCAGGAACCATACATGTTACAGGTTTGGTGAACTGCATTTTCAACTGAAAATTCTCTGTTTATCCCCAGCTCTGATTGGATATTGAAATTTGCAGTTCTTGAATTCAAGGGCGTTTCCTCTTCACCGAAGCCTTCTGCAAAATCCCTCAAAGGTAAATGAATCATAACGTCCTAGTTTTCTTTGTCTAATGGTGTTTATTGATCTTATTCGTCTGGAATTCTTTTACCAGTTTCGATGGGGAAAAGGCAGTATCAGACTTGGGACAAAGGGGAATTTTCATTGTAATGATTCTGATTTTTCAACTTATTTTCAAGTATCTTGTAAAATACTATAAACTTCATGTAACATATATATATGCAGTTTAGTAAATAGGAAGTTGATGATATTTTGACAGCCCTATAACGAGAGTCCGCGAAAACATAGTTGTTGCCCTTCTTGATGCTGGGGGGAATGAGATAGCTCATCAAGGTTTGTTGTCTACTTGTGATGTTCCAACATGCTAAACAGCATTGTGCAATTTGTGCTCTTTGTGTTAGCTATATTTCTTTTACTATTTTGATTTCAATTTGAGTCGTTTCGTGGGGTAGATATTCGGACAATGCAGATCATTGAGAAGGGATCGTGGGATGAGGTTTTCTCCATCAATGGAGGTGGGCATGTGCACTTGAAGCTGCACTTCATTCTCAGTGAGGAGGATCGCAGCCGCATTCGTGTTATGGTATTGTTTCACCCACATTTTTCTTGCTATGTACCTAGTTTTTCTGCAGGAGGTGTTCTTGATTGATTCTCAGTCAAATTATAATGATTTCTTGATTTCACAGTTTCTTACCTTATTTGCCTCAAGAAATGGTCATCTTTGGACTCAAATTCTAAGTAATTTTACTATGCACCTGAATCTGCATTCATTCCTCAACTGTGGTTGTGTAACTGTGCTGCTGGTTAAATTCTATGCTTTGCAGAGAGAATCTGCGATGAAGAAGAAGCTCGAAACAAATCCAAACATTAAACTTCGATTTTTGGAAGCTGTTGCGTCGAATCCGTCTGACTCTGCAGAGACATCCATAAAAGATGAACAGCAAGTCTCAGGTCAGAACTCACTGCTGTTCATAAAAAGTGAATCTTTGAGTAGTTTGAATATGAATTTGATACACAGTTATGGGCATTCTTATTTTAATATTGCACAGAAAGAATTTTAGTGATTGTATCATTGCTGTATGTCTTAAGCTTCCACAAAAGGGTTTGTTGAAATAGATATAAATAGCCCAGAAGTTGAAGCCTCTCAAGCTGGTTCGTCTCCGGCCTCTGTTGCTTCCTCTGCCGTCTAACTGTCCACTCACCAGATGGGTGAAGGGCTCGTCGTTGATACTGCAATCCCAATTAACGAGTTATCAGTTGTGCTGATCCCCATTTTTCATTTGACAAAATAATGATGTGGAAGAAATTTCTTTGTCCTAACAATCAAAAGTTTCCTGTTTTAGAATCCTACAGACGGCATTCAAGATGCTCCATCTTCTACTGTTAGACATGAAATCGACGTAGAATCTGCTCAAGTTCCGGATGAGAAATTTGAAGCTCCACAGCTTGCTAATGTAAGATCAGACAATGGGGATGGGCCCTCGTGTAAGTTGCCAAGTCGGACAAGAACAATTTCATTTTCTCCACGTTGTATGATGATCGTCTTGTTCAAAAAACTCAGAAACAAGGCCCTCTAAGGAAAACTCCCAGCAATGTAAGAAAAATGATTAGTGCCTTCGAAACTAGCCAAATTCAGGTAGTTTAATTTAGTTCTGTCAGTGTGGTTTCCAAATTGTATTCTTTATTTACTAAAAAAAAATCTTACCATAAAAAGGAATTTTTACATTCTAATCATTGACTGAGCAGGAAGTGAAGAGAGCAGCATCTGTGCCATCTAAATCAACAAATCCATGAAGAGAGCAGCATCTGTGCCATCTCATGTAAACAGATCTAGCAAGGAAGGCTTCTTGGAAGGCCGGGCAAAGAAGACTGTCGTCTCTCCTGCTGATAAGACCTCGACTGATTTCAAGGATCGCCACCTGAGAAGCTTGCACAAGCCACCAACTACAGTCATTGGAAGGGCTGCTGAAGTTTCAAGCGAATGTGAACCATCTCAAGTCGAAAACGAGTTGCCTTCAACTGTAACACCTACCTTGTCCAAGCACAGTGATTCATATGCAGAGGATATGTCGAGAGCATCTTCAAGCAGAAAAATACTCAAGGAAGGTGAAAATTTAATAGTTGATATAAGGAGGCAATTAGCTTCAGAAACAGCAATTAGTTCTGGAAGAATGAGCGAGGAACGATCTAAAGTAGCTGAACCTCACGAGCTTTCCTCAAGGTTGCTGAAATCTTTCGAATCTTCAGCTGCAGAAGGAAGTGAGAGAGGAAGAGGAACCGGCTTGAAGAGCTCAACCACGATTAATGCTCAAGCGGCTTCAAACCTGAAATGGAGAACACTAGAATACTACAAAGAAGAATATGATTCGGCTCAAACCTCCGGTATGTGGATATTTTCAGATAACACGAGTCGTTTGTGTATCACAACTGCAGTTGAGCTGAACATGAAAATAGTAGGGCACCACAATGAAGCCAAAACCCATCAATCAAACAAAATTTCTTCAGAGACTGAGAAGGTATAATTCCTGTAAGATTTTGGACTGAATTTTGCATTGCATTTTGTTAATACATAAGTATCTGCAGAATTCAATGCATGAAAAAGAGCACAAGATGGGAAAGAACCCAAAAAAAGTTTATCACCAGCCAGAATCTGGCTCTCCAAATGACTCATCTAATGGACTAGCTGGACAGGTAATTCCAAACCTTGATTTATGTTTAATTATCAAACTCCTAGACAGCTTATAATGAAACTTCAATGGGGCAACGTGCTATTCTGTCTATTTATTTCTCAGGTGATAAAAGTAGCAGTGATTGTAGGCTTTGGAATACTAGTTCTTCTCACCAGACAAAAGTAACCGCGGTATGAGTTTAGTGATCTGCTATTAAAACATAAAACAAACTAGGTATGTGTTTAACAATACAATGTTTACCAGGAAGAAACAAAAAGAAGTTAAAGATAAAGACAATCTCTTCCACATACCAGATTATGTTGATGAAAGAACATTGAAGCCGTGGACAGGGAAATAATAAAAGATTGACAAACTGTAGTTCTTCTCTCCTAGCTGACGGCTAAGACACGCCCCATTCCCCTTGGTGAGCCGTCCATCGCCTGCATAGCTCCAAAGACAACAGATGCATGCATTTAAATCTGTGAGAATCCCCTAATTTCCTTTTTTCTTGTAATGTTGATCTAATTTGAAACCATACGAGCATTTTCACTAGAATAGTCCAATGTTGGTGAAAGGACCAATTGTTACACATATAAGCAATTTCAATTTGTGGACATTGAAATTTTTATTAATGGTATATATATAAGTTGGGTCTAATTTACATTGCCAGTCAAAAGAAATGGTAGTGGATAACAAAGAGATTTGAGGAAAAAAGTGATCACTTTGCAGTCAATGGAAGCAAACATCAATCAGTTTCATAGTTCCTATCATCACTCACAAAAACTAAATGATCACCATCTCTGATTAGCTGTATATCATCAATTGCAGCACCATCTTTGCTCAAAATTTTTGCAGGAACAAATCCATACTTCTTCGCCCCAATTTCAAGTAGTTCTTGAAAGCTTTGGAAGTAGGACGAGCTTTCCTGCTAGATCCCCTTCTCGGGCAGCTCACAGTAACTCGGCAGCATAAGTTCTTCTAACTGCCGGTGCTGCACCTGTAGCGCTGTTGTCTATGGGCAAAACTGAGCTGTCGTCTCCCATTTGTGCTGCTGACATTATCCCAAACAGAGAATTGTAGAAATTGCTGGTCCTACGCCTAGGACGAGACTTTCCCCATGATGCATCGGGTGCTGGAAACGAGGTGTCCTGGTTAACAGATGAAATAGTTGGTTCGCTTCTGAATTTTTCCAAGAAACGAACTCCATAGCGCTCCTCTGGGATTGTGACAGAAGGTTCTTCGGTCTTGGCCCCTTTGTAAGAATCAAAGAGCTCCTTAATCTCGTCGTGCCCTTGCTGCTCAGCAAGGTCCCTTGCTGTCCAGCCATTTTCATCCCCCTTATAAACATCAGCACCTTGGTCAAGGAGGTATTTGACCATTTCGATGTTGCCTTCACAAACTGCAACGTGGAGAGCTGTACACCCATTGCTCTTTGGTCGAGTGACATCCCCTCCACGACGAACAATTTCCTTTAGCAAATCCAGATGATTTTGTTCAGCAGCAGTGCAAGCAAACAGACCAACATCGCCAGTGGCTACTGTAGCACCGTTATCCGACAATAGCTTAACGACTTGCTTGTGCTTGCCAAGCATGGCCTCCCATAGTGGTATACTTCCCTCTGAATCTGCATGAATAAATTATGTAGTTCAGCCAAACAACCACTTTTAGAAACAGAAAACTGTAAAAAATAAAATAAAATAAAATAATTAAAAAAAAAAAGATTACTGCACATGCAATATCAGTTTGTCCTAGGGAGTCGTGGGGCCAAGTCAAATAATACACTTTTGAGTTTCTAAAAATATTCCAGAAAGAAAAAAGTCCATTTAAAGTAAAGTCAGCTGATGATATATCAATGCACCTAATGTGGCAAGATGACAGATAGTCATGTGATTCTTTAATCATGAAGTTGACTTCTGAATGTCAAATTACGTGAGGATTTATTGGGGAATAAATAAGTGTTTCTGACCATTACCGGCCATAACTGGTGTAGTTTTATCCTGTTATAATAAAAAGGAATTGTTTATTAATGTGCATTAGAAGTAAAGGCCCCAAGATTGATCTCAGATACACAAACTGTACCTCCATACCAGTTCCAACTATCTGATCGCTATAAAAAGTAAGATAAATAGAGTTTGGGGATGTTCACGTATACAAACAGTGAATTACTTATCAGTACAGATATGCCATCTATAGTGAACATGTAACTAGAAATCCAAGGCTAGGCGGACAAAATGAATTTCTGTGAATTTAGTTGAATCATGAAGAAGGATGGTAGTTTTATTTTAGCAAGATGACAATGTCAATCAATCATTAAGAAATAATCAAATCAAGATAAGATTTGAAAACACTAAGTGAGTTCATACAAAAGCATTATCCCAGACATCATAGAGTGAGTCAATTAAATTTTTTAAAGTCCTATTAGCTTGTGACAACTTGTATGAGTATGCAAGGAATTGATATATTGACAGAATGTCTAAATACAAACAATTTGTAGTGATCGTCAGAAGTTGGTTATAGAACAAAAAAAGGAGTAGAGGAGTAAATCATGAAGTCAAATCAACCGGATAAGAAAATGGCTTAGTTAATGCAACCCTAGCTCTTGTGACAAGCATGGCCATATAGAGTTATCATATGTCAAAATTTGCATAACCAAACATTATTTATCGTTCCACATTAGTCATCGGATAGAAGTCATAGTCCCAGTACCCCTAGTAGCACCAATAACATTGACACACACGAAATCACATTTGTCTGATTCTTGTAGCTTAAATAGTCTGTACTTGACAGTGAAGAAGAATTATGGATTTATATTCAGGCCAGCATAAAGAACTTTAAAGCTATACAACTAAGTACTACCACATCATGCAAAACAGAAATCTAACTTGAATCAAATTATGATGTAGCTTTCGGAAAAGTCTTGTTATTTCATATAACAGACCTCTGCTGTTGACATCTGCCCCAAAATCCAGCAAAAGAAGAACACAGTTCTCATTTCCTTGTGCTGCTGCTATATGCTGAATAAAACATATCAATAAAGACAATTATATTGAGAAAAATTTATGAACAATGGCCTCTTCACTGTAAGTGTATTAACATTAGCAGATATGTACTCACCAAAGCTGTTCTTCCATTATTATCAGATTCATTTGGATCAAGACCCCTCTTCAGCAGATGATGCAATAGCAAGTCATCTCCTCTAAGTGCTGCAAAACACAGTGTGAGAGGTAGATCCAATCTTCCTCGAGCAAGCATGTTCTCGGTCTCTACAAGAACTCCCTCCATTATTGGGTCCTTCAATTGCTTCAAATGCTGACATGAAGAAAGTCAATGTATCAGCATAAAAATAAGAAAATGCAGAGAAAGAATTCCGATGATCATATTTAGCAGCCACGTTAAGGATGATAAAGGATAATAGTATAGGCAATAGACCTGCAGAAGGTTATTCATGATTATTGTCCCATCTCCAACGTTCGCCTGAATAATGTTCAGAAATGTGGTGCGGTTAAGACGCAATAGCTGGCATAATCTTTTAGTACGCACTGTGAACAGTTGAGGCCTATAACAAAGGACACCAATCTCTCCGCATAGCTCACCATTTTGGCCTCTCCAACAACCTGAAAAATTTGTTGAACTTTTAGTCTGTTATTCTATTTAAAACATCTTTATGACCAATTCAAATTGGACTTGCCTGTTCTACTCCATTTTTTAGGACCAATAAATCCTGCAAAGAAATTTATACATTATGACATCAGTACAAATAGAGGACACTTGAGAAATTAGTCCATACTGTAGCATAATTATACAGCACACAAAAATATTAGATAATTAGAGGCGAATGAGAGATAAATTAAGTGAAGATTTTAAGGCCAAACTTTACCACTGCCCCAGTGACAAGGATATAAAAGTCAGTTGGGGCTTCATTCTGCAAGATCACATCTTCTTTGGGAGGGAAATACTCAGCCTTCATCTCAGATACCTTTTGATACAAAAAGGTAGAATAAATGAGAATGGGGAAAGTTTAGTGTATAGCAATAGGAAGGAAAATTAAACATAGTTGCAGGAACCTACCAGCTGGAAGAGTAAATCATTGGACACTCCACGAAACAAGTATGCCTTTTCTACTAGAGCATAGAAAAGGAAGTGGGAAATACTTGATCGAATAGCTTTCGGAAGAGAATCAAGAGTCTCTTGCTGCTGAAGCCCCTCAGAGTCAGTTCGGAACTTTAAGCACAAATGTGAAAGCATCTGGTCCTGAAGGCGAGCAGGCAATTGATTCCTTTGTGCAAAACTTGAAGCTGCTTGAATTGTATCTCTCTAATATTGGACGCCACATAACAGATATACAACAAACCAATCAATTTGAGGCATGCAGGACCACCCAAGAAATTTTCAACATACAGGTATCAGAAGTTACTCACAAATTGCCGGGTCTTACTAGTCCCATGGACGACCAAATTTGTCATATTTCCTATCAAGTATGCCGTTAGCCCCAAGTTGAAAAGCATGTAAAATATATCAAATATCATCTCCCTTGTATTTTCAGCATGCAAATCTCCATAGCCAACAGTTGTCAGAGTTGTAATGGACCAATAAATTGAAGTCACGTAGCGAAGCCATATGCTTTTATCATGGAAATTCTCTATGGCTGCTCCAATCCATGTCTTTTCTGGATTAGGATAATGGGCAGCAAGTAGATAATAGAAGCAACCAGCACAATGAACTGCAAACAGAGTAACCTACACAAAAGAAAAGCAAAATTCAATAGAATGAAAACTATATTTTCACTAAAGTGTTCCAAAGGCTCAAGATTTGACTTACACAGACGAGCTTGGCACACCTAACCCAAAAGTAATTGAAGTTCTTATCTTTCTCCAATCTGCTTTGCATAAAGACACATGGGTAAAAAGAGAATATTGCTTACCTGAACTTGAGAATACATAAAATGTGCCTTATAAGAAAATCCGGGACACACTACCGTGCAAATAAGGCGCCAACTCTTCTAAGACGCCAGAGACGAAGCATATTGAATACTCCATAAGTTTTTAATGGTTTGGGCAGTATCTTCCGAGCAAGCTCAGATGGTATTGTAGATACGGCATCTAACAGGAACCACGAAAATACGTACTTCCTAGTGATCCTCTTCGGGTCATCAACAAGAAGATATGTGCTTCTATCTAGATACGCTACAAAGAATGTAAGGACGATGTCAATAAAGAAAAATCCGTTGACAATATTGTCCGTGATGGAGAGAGGTCTTGCAGGTGTATCAAGAAACCCAAACTCGAATGGAGACACCCAAGCAGTATAAACAACCAGCACAACAAGAAAGTTCTGCCATGCTCTGCAAGATTCAATTCAATCTGAGGTGATTTAGCAGCATACCCAAAAAAAAAAAAGATTTGCAGTTGCATTGACAATATGAATCATATGAAAACACACACACACAGACACACACAAAAAAAAGTGCAAAATGAAAATTCCATATGAAAAGAGGGCTATGTTCCCTACCAACAACCATGTCAAAAAGTGGCAGAGGCCATATTCACGTCTTTAAAAAGCTTACCAGAAAATATTTCGAAACAAGGTAGTTCAACTCCCAAAAGGACATCCAAATTCTGCAATTTTCTCAAAGTCAATTTGAAAAGTTGAGAATATTTGAACCAAGACAGATGGATCTAGTCAGCTTTTTTGATAAGAAACCTGAAAATATTTCTACGTTTATCCATAGATTTTTGTTCATTTCTATGGAAATTCAATACAACAATAACATAATTGCGGTGAAAAAGAGCTCACTGTTAAGACTGAAAGGTGCCAACACTGCCAAAAAGTGTTGAACTTTTAGCACATTTTATAACCACCATTAATCATGAGAAAGAAAGCAATAAACAGAAAGGTCCAAATAAAAAATGAACTATAATTGTATAAAAAGTGTTGTAACCTGCAAATCTAGCACTCTTACCATCTTCCCAATTAGACAAACAAAAAAGGCAGAACTTCATTTCATTAAAAAACACTGAAAACTCGAACAATGAGGCAGCAACGTGTGACATGCAAATCAGTACAAAACTCTCAAAACACAAAATCAAAATAAAATGATTTTCTAATAAAAATAAATAAAACATGAACGAACCTGTAGCGGCGATCGTAAGGTGATACGACGAAAGGACGAAGCCTTACTCTGCGATTACTTCTGGCGCCAAGTGAAGGGAGAATTCCAGTAGAGAGGCTGTATTGGCTGCCTTCGCGCGACAGCTGTTCAATCTCACGTGCTTGAGCGTCGGCGTCGCCGCCGCTGCACATTGAAACCCTCAGCAGCCCACCGCCTCTGCGATTTCCATATGCATCCGCCATTGTTTGTCTGCAAACAAATTTGGAAGGTTTTATTATATTTATTTGTGCGCTCTATGATGTGCCTGTGCACTTGTTGAATATTGGCTACTTAAATACAGATGAGGTCTATGCATAAATAGAAGAGGGCGGGTTTATAATATTATTATTTTATGAGAAAATTATTTTGGGTTCCTGTCATTTGTGTCTCCACACACTTCACTCACAAGAAAGTCTCTCTTTGTTGTTCATATAAATAAATAAATAATAAAATAGTAAGTCTCCCTTTGATACCGCTCACTCGTGACAATTTTATTCTTTTTTAATTAAATATAGAAATTTAAAGATCGTATCATGATTGACTCGAATCCTAGATATTTAGTCTCGAATATTAATCTCCCTACCATTAGGTCAACACACGAACACCATTCGTGACAAATTCAATTATTTTATAACCTCTAAATTATTATTTTAGAAAAATAGAATTAATAGTTATTAATTAAAATATATTCACACAATTATTTTAATTAGATAGAAATTCAGTATACGGTAGAAGTCTTATTAAAGTAGATTATTATGAGACCCTGCCAAATATGAGGGTTGAAGATATCTATAGCTAATATAACATTGATAACTTATACGTAAAAAGATATACTAAGCAGATCCATAGCCAGTATACAGTATTTGGAAAAAAGATATTCAATATTAATAGTATAAATTTTGATACCTTATTGAAAAAAATACTATTGCCAAATATATCAGACCATCTATATAAAAATAGCAGCGAGCCTGGGAGTAATCCCCAAAATTAAATTAAAAAGAAAAAGGAAAAATAAACCAGACAGCCAAAGTGGATATATTAATCATACTCCGTCTTTCCTTGATATATAGTCTTAGTTTTTATCGGCACAAATTTTAATAAATACAATGAGTGTAAAGTGAGACTCACATAATAAAATATGTAATGTGAGTGAAAAAAATGGTCATGGATGGTTTTTTCATAAATAAGTGGGTTGAGTATGAATAAAAGTGTTGACTTTGGAGTGGGGTTCATGTCTATAAAAGAAAAGTGAACTAATTCTGTGGACGTATTAAAATAAAATTAAATAAACAAATATGGTGGACTAAGGGATTACTCCCTCCGTCCCGGCCCAATTGGCACAACACTTTTTACACAAATATTAAGAAAAAATGGGTTAAGGAGTTTAATGGTGTTGGTCCCACAAGATTTAATGTTAATAAAGTAGGAGAGAGAAATAGAATTTGGAGAGAGAGAGGGGGTAGAATCTCGAGAAGTGTGAATGAAGAGAGAGATAAAATAGATTAAGGAGTTTAATCTTTACCATTTTAGCGATATCTTGGAATTAAATTTGAGACACCCAATTTGTAATGTGTCAATGGACTGGACGGAGGAGTATTATTTAACATTTTGCTCCCTGAACTATTTTTTATGATATGACCAGCAGTTTTAATTATGAAGATACTATACTGAAGGAAATTAAAATTGATAGGCATTGTTGCCTTTAGTGAAATCAATGTCAAACTTTTTATTTTTGTAAAGGAAAATTTATGCTAAATTTGTTGACAATAATCTTATATTATCTTCAACTATCTATTCTATTTTACATGTTCAGCCTTAAAATAGCACATAATTTTTCCTCCATCCCTAAAGTACGCTCTAATTTGCGGTAGAAAAATAACATTTCAGATTTGTTTTATTTTAATTATATGTAAACATTATTTAAATTAATGAAGAATTAATGAGAGGTCTTTGGTACAATTTTTTCCTAGAATGGGGTGTCTTTCCAATTTATTTGGATGTGGTTTAATATATATTAGTTTGGTTATAGTGCGAATTATTTAGAATATTTTACTATATTTAATCAATTTATGATGTGATATGTACCTTGTATTTCTCAAACAGAGTTACGAATAGTATCGTATTTTCAATTTGAGTATCCTTAGCTTTTTATGTGATTTTGTTGGCTTTAATTTTCTTTTCTTTTTTTGAAAATAAGAAACTTATATTAATTCATCAAGTCTCTCTCAGAAGATCAACAAACAAATTAGGGAAGTTGTCGTTCCAACAAACTTGACGATTACAGTTCAACGCAAATTGAGCAAGAGCATGAGTAGCCTTGTTAGCCGTTCTATACGTATGAGCCACTCCTATCAGGGCATATGATCTAGCATCTTGAAGGATATCCACAATAACATATTAAGCAACTCCTTTTCCTCTTCCGGTTTCGCCATGAGTCGAGCAGCCAAGATGGAATCCGTAAACACTTGGAAAGGGGAAATATTATTTTCAACGCAGCACAGAATACCAGCAATAACTGCCTTAACTTCAGCGAACATGACGCTCGAGGAGGGCGACATCTGTTGTGATTTAGCCAGGACAATTCTTCCATCATGATCCCGGATAATGATGCCCATACCAAAGCCTTTCCTCAAGGGGTTGAAGAGGGCATCAACATCCACTTGGAAACTTCCTTGCGTTGGTTTCTTCCACTTCCTATCACCGTACTTCAAACCCAACTGGGTGGCCACAGCAAACAACGGCCTAGCGCATTTGTAACACTCGATCAAGGCTGAGCAAATGGTTTCCGAAACTTCTTCGAATTTCAGGTCTCTCCAAACTTGCCATAACATAACGCACCAAAGCTCATAGTCTTCAGTCTTCAATTCGTTCCTGATAACCAAAGCAATATCCACCAAGCTCAACGACTTAGCTTGTCGGAGGAGATTCCAGAAACGGCTCTTCTTCCATCCACCAATGCTACGGGGGCAAAAGATGAGGGAGTGTTCCGTAGAGGCCCATCGATCCTTGCAGAATTCACATATGTCTTCCGAAGGGATGTGGTGATTCTTCAAGTTAGCAGCTGTGGAGATAAAGTTCATGATAGCTTTCCACATGAAGATTTTTGCTTTAGGGGGGGATCGACGGCGACCAGACCAACTTGTTCTAGAACTTGTGATAAAACTGGCTTGGTGTAACTTTACATTTCAATATTTTATAATGTTATTTTTTTAAATCTTTATAATTTAAATATGTAGTATTTTATATGCAATAACACTTTAAATTTGTTAATATTAAATTAGTCATATTATTGTAAATTCCTTATTGAACACAATTTAGTTAACTTTAATATTAATTCACAACTAAAACGTAAAACAAAGATTCAAACAAAATCTAACCCAAAAAACTTCTTTTGTGAAGATAACAAAAACAAAAAATTTTAAAAATAATAACATGATGTAAAATGTTGCGCTAGAAATGGCGCACCTCGGAGAAGCCCTGATGATATAATTAATCACAAGGAGGTATACTGAATTTAATTATTATACAAAAAATTCATATATATTCTTCCGTATTGTGCGGACGGACTTGTATCATTTGTTATAGAGAAAATATCATTTACATTAAAGAAAAATATTATTTTCTTAAGTATCATTTATATTGAATAAAAGTATCAAATATCGTTTACCCTGAAAAAAAGTATCAAAATTCGTATGTATGGATGGATATACAAGAGACCATCTGTAGATGTATTTGACTTGGAGAAAAAGGAGCACATTTTTGCCATGAAAAGTGGATAGCCGAAAAGGTTAAAAAATCATCTTACCGAATTTGATTTATTAGTTTATTAATCTATTATTCAAAATAGACTCTCTATTAATCAATAGTTCGAGTTCGGAACTCCGATTACGAGAAAAAAAAAAACTTCTCTAGGATAAAATAACATACAAAAGGTGGAGAGAGATCTCAGTTACTATCTGATCAAGCAAAATCTCATACCTTATTCTTCTAAATATATTTTATAAGTACTTATTAGAATCTATTAAAAGTAAGTAAGGTTAATCAGAAAAAGAGTGTTGGTGCTGTCATTTGGAGTTAGAAAATTTTCTATTTACACTCGATATGCAACGTATGAAAAATGTCTTATTGACTTATTGCAGTGAAGTAGTGATGTTGGAAAAATCATGTCTTAACTGTATGTTTTGATTATATTCCAAAACTCGTTGAAGATTGTCTTGTTAATGTAACATGTTATGAAGTTGGTCTTTTTTATTATAGGTTTCAGTAGAAGAACTACCAGTTTGGACCGACCCAAGACTAATGAAGTTCAAGCAGTATTGAAGTCGGTCGTACTGAAAGAAATTTCAATATTAGCGCAAATGAAGATTGAAGTCAAGCGGACTGAAGACTGATGCTCAGCGATAATGATGAATAGAGTTACTGGAGAGTGAAGTCCAAGACAAGACTGAAGATTGAAGATCAGAGACTAAAGACTCGACGGTGCTAAAAACAAAGAATTTTGAAATATGACTAAGTGGTATACCAGCAGCTGGGAAGTCAAAGCTACTGATAAGAAATCAAAATTGACTATATCTACGTCAAATGTGAAGCGTCATATTGGCCCAGGTAGGGATGTCAATGGGTGAGTTTACCCGCACGAACCATAAATAAGTAATGGTTACGGTTCGGATCGATCCATTGACTTCGGATCCGGACCGGACCAGGACCATCAACTATGGATCTTAAGCGGTCCGGATCTCAGCGGGTCTAGAACCAGAACCGGACAAGAACCAGAACCAGAATCGAAACTGTTGTTTTATAATTTAATGTGTTATGAGTGATTTTGAATCGATATGGATAAAATTAGTTCATTAAAAGGCCTATTTAAACTTAGGCTCGTCGATGAGCGGGTTTCTTGGGACCAGAACCAATAAATAAGTATTGGTTACGGTTCGAACCGAACCGATCCGAACCGTACTGGACCATCAAACTATGGATCTAAACGATCCGGGTCTAAAGCGGTGCAGGCAAATCGAACGAACATTGCTTTAAAATTTAATAGGTTTTAAACGGTTCTGAATTGATCCGGGTAAAATCCACTCATTGACATCCCTAGGCCCAGGTTATCCAAAATGATAGAAGACGGAGTCCAGCCTGATGATAAAAGACGAAGCAGATTCGATTATCTCAACATGAGGTCAATGTACTAGAAAAACACGGAGTCAACTCAACTGAAGAAACATAGAGTTATTTAAGCCTTGAGTGTTTGACTCGCCACGTGTCGTTGCGTATCCACAGAAGATCCTGACATGCCAGATCCATTTTTCAGAGTTGTATAGCTACAGTATACGATGATACAAACCCCGATATCGATGTACGAGAATTAAAACGAAGAGAATTCAAACGATAAATAGAATGGATATGATTGGTGCTCCCTCCAATGGTACTATTCATCACCCCATATATAAATACGTATAGAATCCAATATTTGAAGGTTACCGAAATGTGGTGTATTCAAATATTCTAAAGCATCCAAAGTTTACATCTCACAAACATTTACCCAGCGGTTTCGAAGAAGGAAGTTTACAAAGTATTATCAAAAAATCTTCAAAGCTCAAATATATTTATCAGCTCAAGATTTCAGTGTATACTCCCTCAAGTTCTAGGATAATATCTCGTTTCTCTTAAGCCTAGATATATTGAATTTGTCGTATGTGACAACTCAACTTTTAGTTGAAAAACCCTCTACTAAAACCTTCAATTTAAGTAGAAGTTGGGTAAGTAGGTAACGAAGTGTTAGTTGCTGAAAGTTTGATTGTCTTGCATCTGTAAGCAAGAAGTTAGGTCGACTGCACCCGTAAGTAGTCAGAGATTGTCTAGCACCAGTAAGCGTATGAGGAACGCTAAATTCGTGGGATACAGAAAATATTAAAGTCTGTATCTAGGTATATATCTTGTACCCGTAAATAAGATCAAATCCCAATTAGTGGATTGACTCAGCAATCAGACCGTAAATGTAGGAGCTGATCTCTCTGAACCACATAAAAACTAAGTGTTCTTTACATTCAGTTATTTAATTTTAATATCGTATTCACTTTGCATGTTATTGAACCGATCATCACCAACACACACAGACAACATTGTTTTAAAACACTATATCAATATCAATTTGATACTGTGGAGATAAACTGAAAATTGATAGCCAATATTTGACTAAGTATTTTTCGCAAGTTTGAGTTTTCAGTAAGGTAAAAACGTAACCACCATATTCCACAAACACATCAGTCATAAGTTCAACTGACCAACTACCTCAGAAGTTAGTATGTTTGCTAATTGATATCATTCTAAACAAGGTTCACATATCTTAAACTAATCAGTAGTACACCAATACTGAACTGACTTCAGTTAACCAACAGCTACTGCCATAATAGACAGTCCAATCTTGAGAAAAAAGAAAAAAAATTAAATTAACCTTTACTGGTATATTCCCATCCTCTTTCTCTCATCTCCCCTCCATACATCAATATGTACCCCTATGGACCACCAAATGAAAATTAAATATAATTTCTTCAAAGTAAATTAATTAGCATATAATCCTTCGAGTTTTGACAGGGAATGATTATGGCGCATGATAATGAACCGAAATGATGAGATTACGATTCAGTCGTTGGAACCTGTCTAAAATGTATATACTTGTATTCGTCCTAAACTAGACTAAAAAGTGATTTTAATATGCATTCTCATCTCAAATCCTTATAATAATACATGTTAATTACCCGAACTTATTTGGATTTATAAGCATAAATTGTTACAATAATTGGTTAGTCGTTTCAATAACAACTTGAATATTACAAAATAAACATCTAATAAATAGAATAAATAATAAGAGATTAATTTTTTTTTTAAATCACATAAACATATCAATTAATATTCTGATCGATTTAGAATTTATATACTCATTGATGTCCCAAATTTGATTGAAAAGTAATTTTACTATCTGTTTTCATCCCAAATATGTATAGCAATACCAAGTAATTATTTGAACATATTTAAATTTATAAATTATCTAAATATTAAGTATAACTTGTTACAGTAATAGGTCATATGTAACTCGATACATATTAAATATTAATAGTAATTAGTATAAATACATATTAGTTTCTTGTTTTCCTCTCAAATCCTATAGTAGTACGCGCTCCAACCTCGTTTGAGTTTATAAATATAAGTAGTTCCAATAATTGACTATATGTCGCAATTATAAAGTAGACATTTGTAATATGTAGTTAAAAAAATATTAACAGTGGATAAATTTTCACGTGAGCATGTTGATACATGTTTTTACCTATTTATAACATACTCATAGTTGTCCCAAAGCCAATTAATTATCCGAACCTATTTAAATTTATAAATGTAAGTTGTTGTAGTAAATAATATAAATAACAAAAGATTTAAAAATTTGAGAAAATTTCGCTTAGACATGTCAATTAATGTTTGGAGTGCTTTAAATTTTATATGTTCATATCTCAAACCCAACTAAAAAGTGTTTTACCACTTGTTTTCGTCTTTAACCTGTATAATTAAAACCTGATAGCTACCCAAATTTATTTAAATTTATAAGTGTAAATTTTTACAATAATTGATTAACTGTATCAATAATGACTCGACTATTATAGAAGAAACATTAATAATAAATAATACAAATAACAAAAAAAAAAAAAATTACATAGGAATGTCTAAATATTCGTAGCTATCTAGAATGTATATACTCATACATAAATAATATATATAAAAAAAAACTTTAGAAATTAATTAATTAATTGATCTAATTAAATTGGTGGTGCCAAACAATTGTGGGATGGGAAAACAAATATTGATTCTAAGTGTTTGTATAGATTTTTCAATGGGTAAAGTGTGATTAAAAACGATATAGAATAAGGTATATGAGGAAAATAAGAATAAAGGACTAACGTATTGAAGTGTGATTTTTCAATAAGGTATTTATAAATTTCAAAAAAATCGTTATTTTGGTTCTATCATAGTTTTAGGTATAAAAATTTGAATAATTGAATATCGAACATTTTTTTAAGAATATATATAATTATAATTAAATAATTATATTTATATTTAATAAACTACAAAATGTAAATTAAATATTAACTTAGCCGCTTCACTTTTGTAATCTCATTCTCACTTCTCAATCTCACTTTTTCAATTTTGTTTGCTCACAAAAACCTTACCCACATCCGGTCACACCACACTTCCATCACCGTCATGGAATTTTATAACTGTCATAAAATTTCGGTTTTTTCAGTTTTATACCAAAATCAAATAGAATTTTTTTGATTTGGTTAAGTTTGATTTTTAGTCTATATGGTTCAATTAATTAAGATAGATTAATTTAATTATAGCAATGCAGTATGTTTGATAATCGGACCAAGCGACCTCGGCCGAAAAGGAAAGGATAAATATTTTCAAATAATTTCCTGGTTTTAACAGGAAAAAATGAAAATGAAAAAAGAAAACCATCATAAAAAACCAAAACATGTAGTTAATTTTTCAGTAATCCAAGCATTCATTTATACTTATCGGCTATAATATTGGATCCAAAATCTGTGGGCCACTTTATCTTGCTTCTTCACTACTGACCGTCCATAATCCAATACATCCTTCCTTTTTTTGTTCATTTAACTTGTGACGGTTGGCTGTTCTCAACGGTCATTTACACATTTTTCCCCTTTTCAGTATAGTAGAATAGTGATACTTTATGCGGTAAGCGTCAGTATGATTTGGTCAACAGATAAATTAATTAAAATAAATTAAATTGACTATACAATTTCTTTATGGTTCGGTTAACCTCTAAGAAATGAAATCAAAGACAAAAAGTTGTTTATATGTTAACCTAAAATTAAATTGTTTAACTGATTATCTAATATTTAACCATAACAATAAAAAGTTACACTTTTGTGTATAATTCAAAAAATATAAATTATAAATCTCAAACAGTGCGCGCTCACTATTGAAGAAGACTCACTGTAAGTTGCAAGTGTCATCAAGTGTGGATTTAAAATATTATAAATAATTCAAGTATAAAAGTAACAACCACAAAGCATAGTTACAGAAAATAATCTAATACCATTTTTGTAATATATATAATTAATATTTTTATAATTATCTATGGATATCGCGTTTGTTCGGTTAATTATTTATAAGTAAAAAACCAAAACCTAACCGACAACCTCAGTTTTTAAAATTAGAAGAAGAAAAAACTAATCATCCAATTCAGTTAACCATATTTTCAGTATGATTTATCGGTCTGATCTATTTCTTGGATTTTTTTGCTCACCCTTGCTTTATGGTCCGACCTTTGGATCGCATTATTGGCTAATTTTTAAAATATTAAAAGAAATACTATTTATTTTTAAAAAAGTTGTAAATCTAACACAAGAGAAAATTTTGACATTGGAACCTAAGAAAATATTCGGTTATAATTTATGAAATTATGTGAAAATGGTTAAATACACTTTGTGGCTTTAACCATTTTTAAATACACTCTCTGAAATACTAATTTCATTTATCCTATTCATTTTCTAACTTCGATGTTCTCTTTTCAATTTCACTATTCAAATTAAAATGTACTGTATACTTGATATAATACATTAAGGTGGTGTTTACTTTGCATGATTAGGTTGGATAGATAAAATTAATCCAACCTAATCAAGTGTTTACTTTTAATGATTAATATTTGAGGATATCCCAAAGTCCGGGATTATTTTAATCCTTTGAATTATTCTTCATTAGTTTTAATCCAACCAATATAGGTAGGATTGAAATAATCCTCCAAATAAAGGGAGACTTATTTATTCCAATTTTAATCCTTCACTAATCCTTTGTAGTAAACAAATGATTGATAGATAAAAATTATCTTATCACACATTTAATCAATCAAATAATCAATCCTTCAAAATGATAATCATGAAAAGTAAACACCACCTAAATAAATATAGGACGTGACAAGTGTTGTATGTGATATCTTGGTGTGTATTAGAGTACACAGAACATTTCAATAATTGGCATGTATTAAGGTTGCTCGTAAATTATGGACACTCTCTAATTATATTTTGAAATTATATACACAAACAAATATATATAATTTATAGCTAGAATGTAATCACAATTCACAATAGAGATTCTGAATCTTTATATATGTGTAATCTCAATGAGCCAATTGCACTCCACCTGCTTGTTATTCATCAACATATTAAATTTTATTGATGATTTCTTTCTCCAAAAAGAAAGAATAAACCGTAATAACAAATCGAAGAAAATAAAAGGATTTTGTTTTAATCCGTTCAAATCTTCAAATTTTGATTCTTCCGGCTCAATTTTAAATCAAACAGCTTATGCTCATCACCAATTAATAACACATATCCAAATAATTTCGATTTTATTCACTTTAGGAGGTGTTTACTTTTCATTATTAGCATTTTGAAGGATTGATGATTATTTGATGGATTAAATGTGTGACAAGATAATTTTTATGTATCAATCGTTTGTTTACTACAAAGGATTAGTGAATGATTAAAATTGGGATAAATAATTCTCCCTTTATTTAGATGATTATTTCAATCCTACCTATATAGAACAATTCAAAGGATTAAAATAACTCCGGGCTTTAGGATATCCTCAAATATTAATCCTTAAGGTAGTGTTTACTTTGCATGATTAGGTTGTATAAATTAGGTTGTATAAATAAAATTAATCCAACCTAATCAAATGTTTACTTTTAAGGATTAATATTTGAGGATATCATAAAGTTCGGGATTATTTTAATCCTTTAAATTGTTCTTCATTAATTTTAATCCAACCAATATAGGTAGGATTGGAATAATCATCCAAATAAAAAGAAAATTATTTATCCCACTTTTAATCCTTCACTAATCATTTGTAGTAAACAAATGATTGATAGATAAAAATTATCTTATCACATATTTAATCCATCAAATAATCAATCCTTCAAAATGTTAATCATGCAAAGTAAACACTACCTAAAAGTAAATACTTGATTAAGTTGGATTAATTTTATATATCCAACCTAATAATGCAAAGTAAACATCACCTTAGGGAGTGTTTACTTTTCATAATTAACATTTTGAATGATTGACTATTTGATGGATTAAATGTGTGATAAGATAATTTTTATCTATCAATCATTTGTTTACTACAAAGGATTAGTGAAGGATTAAAATTGGGATAAATAATTCTCCTTTTATTTGGAGGATTATTTCAATCCTGTCTATATTGGTTAGATTAAAATTAATGGAAAACAATTCAAAGGATTAAAATAATCTCGGGCTTTTAGATATCCTCAAATATTAATCCTTAAAAGTAAACACTTGATTAGGTTGAATTAATTTTATCTATTCAACCTAATCATGCAAAGTAAACACACAAGGATTGATTATTTGATGGATTAAATGTGTGATAAGATAATTTTTATCTATCAATCATTTGTTTACTATAACAAATGATTAGTGAATGATTAAAAGTGGGATAAATAATTTTCTTTTTATTTAGATGATTATTCCAATCCTACCTATATTGGTTGGATTAAAATTAATGAAGAACAATTCAAAGGATTAAAATAATCCCGGGCTTTGGGATATCCTCAAATATTAATCCTTAAAAGTAAACACTTGATTAAGTTGAATTAATTTTATCTATCCAACTTAATCATACAAAGTAAACACCAACTTAGAGTATTATATATTCAACGAAATAAACATGCACAGGCCCCTACAAATAGAGGAGGTTAGTTAAACCTCCACGTTTAAAGTCCAACCAAATTTGTGGATCATTGAAATTTGTTAATTTACTAAGGAACTAAGGAATTATTTAGGATTGTGACTAGGCAACATAATTGACGCAGAATCAAATATATTTTCATAGTGGTGTGTCACCAACGTTGAAAAACGTCTAGAAAAGTAAGAAGATTGAAATATCATTTCTAGTTTGTTCTTTCTTACTTTTTATAGATATATTTTGATGTTGGTGATACGTTCGAATTCCACTAAAGAAAAAATTAGAAATGAATTAATTGTCTCTTTAAGATAATTCAGTAGTTGTTGGATGGATTTTACCGTGATCAAATTTGGCAGGTTTAAATTAAAGTCTTTATAAGTCTTCTTATTATATTTGATTTTTCAAGATAGTTTATCGTGTTCCATATGATTTACAAGTATTGCATGAGAATATGAGTTATTGAGTGTGTACTGAAAAATAGTGTATGTAGGTTTTCATGAATTATTAAAAAAGAAGGTGGGTTCCTGTGACTGAGATGTCACAGGTTCAAACCTCACTAAATGCCTCTATGGATTTGAGACTGTCACACCTGATTTTTCAAGTGTAGTTTATCTGTCATGTGTGGTTTGCAGGTATTGCACAAGAATGTGGGGTTTATCCGATGCACACCTAAAGTAACGGCTGCGGGTTCCCCATGATAAAAAAAGAAAAGAAAAGAATGAAGAAATAATGAAACAATTTGGTCGGACGAAACAAAAAGTCTAAAATCTAATCATGAATTCTCAGCAGTTCCGAACCAAAGGGAACAATTAAAGTGATTTTGATTGGTCTCGCCCATTTAAAAGGATCCAAAACAGCCCAAACAATTTCATCCACAGATGAAAACTTTCAAATCAGCAATCAATCAAGAAAACAAGGTCAAAGAGCTAAGACGAAATTATTTTGATAATTCTTGGCTTCATAAAAGTTTATGCAAAAATCAGCTCACAAAGAAGAGAATAAATAAGAAGTTTATTGTATTTCAATTCAAATTGAAAATCACGGTTATTGTTATTTTCATGCATGATTTATGATTATGATTACTAGCTAGTTCAGCCCTTCCCAAAACATCATGTAGAGTCGGAATAGGATTGTAGATCAAAAGATAAACAGAAATCAGATTTATAAAACGTAAAATCAACACGAAGATATACGTGGTTCACCAACGTTGTGTTGGCTACATCCACGGACAGAACCGGAGAACATATTATATTAACCTGGAGATGAGAAGTACAAATTACAAATTATTTGGGAGGAAATTCTCGTGAAGAACAGTGAATAAGAACTACAATGAAATTGGAGAAGAACACGAACGAAATCGCGAACTGCCAACTTCACGCCTCGCGAGCGCGCCTCGCGAGCACCGGTCGGGAGCAAAGACGGAGACACGCCTCGCGAACACAAGTCGAGAGCTCAGGTTGTGAGCTTAAGTAGCGTGCTGCCTACCTTTTCAAGTCACATTTTAACAATCTCCACCTGAATTCTCCTTCAGACGCATCATTACAATGCCGGATGACCGACTTCTCAAAACTCTTTTTCGGACACATCATTACAATGCCGGATAGCGGACTTCTCCTTCGCCAGATTTGCCCTCATTGGGCAATTAATGATTGTGACGCTTAGCAAGTCCAAGCAGTGTCGAAACTTGCTATGAGGAACCGACTTGGTGAACATATCGGCAGGATTATCAGACTACCCACCTTCATCACCGGATTCTCTTTCTTCTCTCGAAAATGATACCTCACGTTAATATGCTTGGTCCTCTCGTGATGGACCCGATCCTTAGCTAAGCAGATAGCACTCAAGCTATCACGAAAACAATAGCTCGATCATGATGTAGACCCGGATCATCGACTAACCCTTTTAGCCGATTCCCTCATTGGCGCCTTCTATCAATGTCATATACTCGCTCATGAGTCGACAAAGTAATCGCACTGCAAAGTTGCTTTCCAACTAATATGAGAACCCCCAAAAGTGAAAACATATTCGGTCATAGACCTCCTCCGTCCATATCGCCAAAGATAATCGAATCGAATAGCCAACACAAGACAATGAGCATTACCTCCATAGATGAGACCACATCGGATTCTCTCAGTACCGGAAGATCCTCTTCACACCGCCAATGTTCCTTTCGTGTTGACCCATGAACCTGCTGACAACACTAATAGCATGTGCAAGATTCGATCTAGTACAGACCATGGAGTACATCAAACTTCGTACTGCATTAGAGTACGGGACTCGAGACATGTACTCATTTTCAGCTTCAGATTTTGGTGCATATTCAGAGGATAAATGAATATTTGTTGCACTCGGAGTATCAATAGGCTTGGCGGTAGACATGCCAAATCTTGACAATATCTTCTGAATGTAGCTCTTCTGTGACAAGAAAAGCTTCCTCTGCTCCATTTCCCTATAGATCTCCATACCTAGAATTTTCTTAGCTGCACCCAGATCCTTCATGTCGAATTCAGCACTGAGTAAGTCCTTCAGCTTTTGTATATCAGATTTGGACTTAGCAGCTACGAGCATATCATCCACGTACAGAACCAGAAAGATCATGAAATTATCATCAGCTTTGCTATGATAAACACAACAATCATACGGACTCCTGTTGAAACCCAACTGGAGCATATAGTTGTCAAACCTCTTGTACCTAACGCTTGAGACTGCTTTAGTCCATATAAGGACTTCTTCAACTTGCAAACGTAGTCTTCCTTTCCTAATATGAAATCTCTCGGTGAGTCATATAAATATCATCTTCGAATTCCATGTAGAAAGGTCGTCTTCACGTCCGCTGCTCAAGTTCCAGATTCGATATGCCACCATTGCTAATGTAACACCGATGGAAGTATGTCCGACCACCGGTGAAAATATCTCACTATAGTCAACCCTCCTTCAGTGTGAACCCTCTGCAACTAGCCGAGCCTCAGTATCGGATACCCTCAAGCAGTGTGGTACCTCTTTCTTCTTGAAAATCCATTTGCAAGTGACAATTCTTCTTCCTTAGGCCATTTGACCAGCTCCCAAGTCATATTCTCGCCAATGATTCCATTTCTTCTCCCATTGCAATGAGCCATTTAGCGGACTCACCACCCAAGCGACTTCTTTATATGTGGATGGCTCGTTTGGAGATAGTTCGTCCTCTTCACCTCATCGACTTGTAAGGCATAAGTCACCATATCCTCACCGAAGGAGGTTTCACGCCGATTCTCCCGCCCCGTGAACAGCTATGCTCGTTTGTCGATCATCCGGATGGACGTATGAGCTAGTTTCAAGATCTCGAATGAGCATCCAACCATCGCTCTCGTAGTGGTAGTATGTTGATGATCGCTCCACCTTGGAGTTGTAATTTACTCACATCGGGAGTAACTTGTAGCTCCACCGCTTATCAACACTACTACAATTTTCACAACAAGAAGCAGCGGTGGGGTTAAGCATATAATTTTCATCAAATACAACATTTCGACTCAAGATGACTCGACTCTCGAAGATGACCAAATTCTATAACCCTTAACTCCATTCCCTTACCCCACAAATATACCCTTCTTAGCACGTGGTTATAATTTCCCTCATTTACATGATAATACAAGAGAACCAAAAGCTTTTAACACAAGATAATCTGCAGTTTACTGCACCATACCTCATAGGGTGTCTTGCAGTCAATGCCAGTGTGAGGGCCACGGTTGATCAGATAGCACGCCGTGCTTACAGCCTCTGCCCAAAACCTTCTTGCTAAACCAACATTAGAGAGCATGCATCTCGCTCTCTCCAACAGTGTCTGATTCATACGTTCTGCCACACCATTCTGCTGCGGTGTATCTCTGATGGTGTGATGAAGAGCAATGCCCTCATCCCTGCAGAACTCGTTGAACTCGGTGAATCAATTCCAAACCATTATCAGTTCGGAGTCTCTTGATTTTCTTTCCGGTCTGATTCTCTACCAAGGCCTTCCACTGCTTGAATCTCTTGAAAGCTTCACTCTTATGTTTCATCATAATCACCCAAGTCATTCTTGAGTAATCATCAATCATAGATACAAAATATCTGCTGCCTCCAATAGATTCAACTCGAGACGGATCCCAACAATCCATATGGATGTAATCAAGAATCACCTTGGTCTGATGAACACCCTTCTTTGGAAATTTGGTACGGTGGAGTTTCCCAAAGACGCAATGTTCGCAGAATTCAAGATTCTGCACTTGATGCCCAGATAGAAAATCCCGCTTCGACAGAATTTGCATCCCTTTCTCTCCCATATGCCCAAGCCTCATATGCCACAGTTGGGTCATATCCTTAGCCTGAACCTCAGATGATGCAACAGAAACAGAACCTCTCAAGAAATATAAGGTTCCACGCTTCAAGCCCGTGAAAACCACCTTTGAACCCTGATAAATATTCATGACTCCACCTTCGCCCTTGAAACCGAAACCCTTGCTATCAAGTAGACTAAGAGATATCAAATTCTTCGTCATCTGTAGAACATGTCGGACATCGTTCAAGGTGCATAAAACCTCATCATGTGTCCTGATACTGATTGAGCCAATCCAAACAACTTTGCAAACAGCACTGTTGGCCATAGTAACATTGGCACCATCTACCTGCTCATAAGTCGAGAAAGACTCCCTGCTAGGACAAATATGGTAGGATGCCCCGGAATCTAGAACCCACACACCATTGTGGTGTGATAGTTCATCAGCAACCAGAGCAAGATCTTCTTCAGAACTTCCGTCATTCTCACCACATTCTGCACTACCGGTACCGGTACCTTTCTCCTGTTGATGCTTCTTCTTCTTAGGACAATCATTTTTCCAATGTCCTAGTTCTTTATAGTAGTTGCAAATATCATCGGATTTAGGACCTCTGGAAATTTTATAGTTCGACTTATTTTTCTTGCCAAACTTCTTATACCCTTTACCCGTAACATTCAACCCGGATGCCTGATTTTCTGTAATAGAACCCGAACAGATGTCATAACGATCTTCCCATCGTGAAGAAGCGATCGAACCTTTTCTAAAGACAAATTATCTTTCCCCGTAATAAAGGACTCAACAAAATTCTCATATGAAACGTGCAATGATACCAACAAAATTAAAGCAACATCTTCATCATCAACTTTAACATCAATATTTCGCAAGTCTAGTAAAATCTTATTCAATGTATCAAGATGATCCCGTAGAGATGTACCTTCCTGCATACGCAGACGGAACATACGTTGCTTCAGTAGCAACTTGTTGGTTAAAGACTTTGTCATGTACAAGCTCTCCAACTTCTTCCAGAGATCGATGGTTGTTTCCTGATCGGCAACTTCGATGAGTACGTCATCGGACAGACACAGCATGATAGTCGAGTGAGCCTTTTCCTTTGCAGCATCCCACTCGACATCATCAACTTCTCCTCTCGGTTTATCAGATAACGGAGCCCACAAACTTTGTTGTTTAAGCAACGAACGCATTTAGATCTGCCATAGACCAAAATTATTTCTCCCGGGGAACTTGTCGACTTTTACGTTAAACGCATACATCTTTTGAAAGGAACAGAAATCCAAACAGCGCGGACAACAACCTGGAAATCTCTGATACCACTTGTAGAGTCGGAATATGATTGTAGATCAAAAGATAAACAGAAATCAGATTTGTAAAACGTAAGATCAACACGAAGATATACGTGGTTCACCAACGTTGTGTTGGCTACATCCACAGGCAGAACCGGAGAACATATTATATTAACCCGGAGATGAGAAGTACATATTACAGATTATTTGGGAGGAAATTCTCGTGAAGAACAGTGAAGAAGAACTACAATGAAATTGGAGAAGAACACGAACGAAATCGCGAACTGCCAACTTCACGCCTCGCGAGTGCGCCTCACGAGCACCGATCACGAGCATATGTCGCGAGCAAAGACGGAGACACGCCTCGCGAACACAAGTCGAGAGCTCAGGTCGTGAGCTTAAGTAGCGAGCTGCCGACCTTTTCAAGTCACATTTTAACACATCATAGGGGTATTATTCAATTCTCATATTCATTCTTCCCCTTATTAAAAAAATGATTACTAGTTTGTATGAAATAATTCTTTTGTCTGGTTATTTGGTCGAAATGGATAAAAAAGATAAAAAAAGTATAATTTGTTGATAGTCTGAAAGCTCATTAATACGGTTGCCTAATGTCTAGCTAGCTCATGAACAAACTTATTAAGTATATTAGTATATTAATTTTAAAACATAAAATCATTAAGCTGGCACAACTTATATTTTTATACATACTAGAATGCACGTACATTTATTCTTTTGAGTAGCAACAGTGTAGTCTTTAATTTTATTACAATTAATGTCAAACCCCCATTATTTCTTATCAAGATTTTTTTATATTGAAGACAGAAATATTATATCCTATTTGAATATATTATATCATCTTGTTATTATGTTAATTAATAATATGGAACCTACAATTACATGATCACGACAACCCTATTATATACTAAAGAATGATCGCTTACCTCTAAGGAGAACACTATTGCAACATTATTAGCCATAAGTTCATCTTTTTGACTTTATAAGAGAGTGATGAAAGAAAGATATATTTGAATTTTCATTGCTAGTTGCAACGGACTAAATTGCTTTAAATATTAAAAAAAAAAGAGTTGATTTAGGAGAAGAAGATCAAACCTAAACTAAAAGTCAATGATCTTCTACAACATCGAAAATATATAAGTGGATTGCCAATTTTTCTAAAATAGGAATTTTAATTTCGGATTCCGTGGACTTACCTTAGTTAATTAAGATGTAACAAATTTGGAACAAATAATTTTAATTCGTTATTGTTTCTCTCGTGGCACACTTGGTTGGAGAAAACTGACGACATCACAATAATGATGGTTTAACTAAATGTCAAATAAACTAATTTCTTTCTTTTGAGGGGACTAATTAATAATTTTTTTCGTTAGGAATGTGAGATTGTGATTCATATCGAGAGAGAGAAATACTATTAAACTACAAGCCTTGGGTAGTTAAATTCACCTTAAACATGCATGCTGAATGATTATGGTGCAACGGGGTCTTTCTGAACATAGTTAAGTGATGGGATATAGCCCAACCGACTGGGCCCACTAACAGGCCCAAGCGAGCTGGGCCTAACATTGGTAGCAGGCCCACGCGGTCGAGCCCAAGGCGAGCCCTAATCATCGCCTAAAGCCCTAGCCTCCAGAACCGCTACCATCGGCCAATGGAGAGGACGCCCCAGAACCAAGGTCAGGCGCCACCCTCCACGTGGCGCACGTAAGACGAAAGGTCCAGGCTCCAGCCAATGGAGGGCATGCCAGAGGAAGAGTCACACCACGACCAATGGAGAGGTCGGGCGCGCCTTCAGGGGCGAAGTCGAAGCTGTATAAGTAGAAGGAAAACTGATGTTAGAAGGGTTAGCAATTTACTGAATACAAAGGCTTGTAACCAATACTCTCTGTACGAAGAGCGCTAGTAAAAGTATTGAGGAATCATTCCTCCGTGGACGTAGATCTCGTTAACGATCGAACCACGTAAAAAGCCTGAGTGTTCTTTATTGCTTTATATAAATCTCGCACACTCACATAGCTAGATTCATCACGGACAATAAGCAACCCAACTCAGATCGGCACCAGAAGACCATCACATCCAAGAAACAACTTCAGCCAAGCCACACCTCACCTCACCTCGTGACTGTCTTCACTCCACCTCGGCCTCGCTGTCCCTCGGCTATTCGGGGGGGGCTATGATGGGATATAGCCCAACCGACTGGGCCCACTAACAGGCCCAAGCGAGCTGGGCCTAACATTGGTAGCAGGCCCACGCGGTCGAGCCCAAGGCGAGCCCTAATCATCGCCTAAAGCCCTAGCCTCCAGAACCGCTACCATCGGCCAATGGAGAGGACGCCCCAGAACCAAGGTCAGGCGCCACCCTCCACGTGGCGCACGTAAGACGAAAGGTCCAGGCTCCAGCCAATGGAGGGCATGCCAGAGGAAGAGTCACACCACGACCAATGGAGAGGTGGGGCGCGCCGGTAAGTCAAGTCAGTATAAGTAGAAGGAAAACCGATGTTAGAAGGGTTAGCAATTTACTGAATACAAAGGCTTGTAACCAATACTCTCTGTACCAAGAGCGCTAATAAAAGTATTGAGGAATCATTCCTCCGTGGATGTAGATCTCGTTAACGATCGAACCACGTAAAAAGCCTGAGTGTTCTTTATTGCTTTATATAAATCTCGCACACTCACATAGCTAGATTCATCATTAAGAAAAGCAATATTTTGTAATTAAATTAGTAGGGTTAATTATAATTTTCATTTCGATCTTTTCTGCTTCTACAAAAACTTTTGAAAATTTGCAATCTAATACGGTAATACCTAACGTATTTATCATTGGTGCTATTATGATAATAGGACTACAGAGGTAAAATGTGAAAAAAGGTATTTTTATTAATATTAACTTTTGTGGGTTATAAAGATACAGATTAACGAATGAATAGAATTAAGGTGGATGATGAATGCATGGTAAGGGCACAAAGGCTGAGACCAAACCAATAAGCTCAAAATGCCACTAATAAATGGGCCTAATACATGTCCATTCACTGTCAAGCCTTCATCGGAGAGAGATGTGAATTATATTTTAGGCTAAAATTAAATCGAATCGAACTCATGCTTTAAATTGAACTAGTATTTGCATATGTACGATGCATCATAATATTTTTAGATTTATTTTTTATATAAAATAAATATTAATTAAATTTATTATCTAGAAAATTTAAAATTACAATAAAAATATAATTTTATTACAAATATTTAATTAAATAACAGAATGCCTTAAAAAAGAATTAGTTATAAATTATTATGATTCTTTGTCTTATGATAATGCTTCTTAAATTATATTTGGACATATTTGTTTATTCCAATAATTATTAATTTAAATCTCTTAATTTCAGAAAAAAGAAATAATAAAAATAAAAAATAACTGATATATCATTAACCATAAGTCTTATCCCAACGCCTAAAACAATAGAAAATATGAACTGACCATCATCAATGCATCATATATATTCAAGATCGATGGTTGAAAATATGTTTATATACTATGAGATCATTAACCATCAGACTTATATATTTTGGATGATGTTTTTAGGAATTATTTTTGATGATTTATGGGATTATTTTTGTTAGAATGTTGTGGTATTAAAATTCAAACAATTTTTTTGCTTTCCCAAGAATATGAATTAGTAGCACATTATTACTATAAGTTCAATCGGCAAAATTGTACTTTTAAGTTTTGGGAGCTGAGTTGCATTCAATCATCCAATATATTTATCATTATTGGAGTTTAGTGATATGTAAGCAAACAATTTCAAGTTTTGAACAATAACTAATTGGTTTGTTAATGAAATGGTGAATCGCCGTTTGCATAAATGTTTTATATAAAATTTCAAAATAATTCAGGAATATTTTAATTATTGGTGATTTATATAATTAATTCATGCATATATATAAATATTTAACCATGTATATTGATAGAATTTTTACAATATATATATATATATATATAGGAGATGAATCGGTAGGAAATAGGAATGAATCAGGCCTTTGATTTGCTATATCAATGGTTCATATTTAATTTTCGGATGTCTACTGGTTTTGTGTGCTACATGGATTATTGTGCAAAGACTATAACTCTTCTTGTGCTTCTGTCAAGAATGAAAGATGTCTAAACTAATATATTTAGCATATGTGCTACGAATGGATGAAATGTGTTAAACTAACATGTGCGATATAGTAATTACGATTGTGCTACACAAATATGAAAGATGTCTACTATTCCTATTTTCGTACATTAAGGAGCTTTCTCACCATAACCACCTCATATATATATATATATATATATATTTGGGGTTGATCATGAGAACTCATCTTTTGAGAACTTGAGAACCATGATAAGGCGTTGAAGATAATGCACAAAACAATATAAAGTTGTGCATAACGAAAACTTTCTAAAATTGTTGCACAACAAAATAATTTTAGAAAGTTTTCGTTATGCACAACTTTATACCGCTTTGTGCATCATCTTCAACGCCTTATGCATGGTTCGCAGAGTCGCAAAAGATGGTTCTCATTGATTCACTCTTATATATATATATATATATATATATATATATATATATATAATTCATGGTTTTTTAATCACCGATCAACTTAACATAAAATTCGACAAATACATCCTTACTACATACAAAATTAACTAAAATTTTGTTGTAAGATTCTAATTTTTATATACACAATTTTACTAGTATACATAATATTACTATATGTTAAACAACTATTTACTATTTTTATCCATGTTCCTTTATTTGACACATTTTACCAATATGCACATATATTCAAACTCATAATCTACTTTTTGGTGGTGCCTGGACAAATGTGAGAGATGTATGAGAAGAGGCAAGAATACACCTAATGTAAAATTTTATCATTTTCTTTACCTTATCGAGAGTATATTCGAGTCAATAGTTGAACTCTCTGATAACAAGAACTGTTAGTAAGCAAGATGCAATATTCGACTCAGTGTGTTTGCAGAATATGGTAAAACAGAGAAGCAGACCTATGTCAACACACTTAACACCTCTGGATTATTTGCTTGCAGAGATGTCAGAGAGTTGTGGTGTCTCAAATTGAGTCTGAGTCTACCCTAACATGTTGAAGATAAGATGAAAAACATAAAACAATCAGCAGTACATAAAGTAAACGATAGAAGAGTTTAACATGGCTCGAAGAAATCCCTCATACATCTATGAACCTATCAGGTAGGTGAATTCCAATTAAACTTGAGAATTCTTTTATTTATACTTCCAATGGAACTGACTGTGGGTCTCAGTAACCGTCGAGATTCGGTTTCAGTAATATGTCCAACCCATCAGTCCCTAGATTATCAGGCCATGACTTCTCACATTTACTTTCACTCAGTTTATCTTAGGACTACTCACCACATCTAGTTTCAGTCAGCTACACATTGCTGCTTATTCACGACACCCTAACTTCTACCTTACAGGTCTGGTTGGGAATATTTTCCAACTACTTTGGATAAGCCTTTACAATGAAACACAAAGCTAAAGATAGGTTGCACTCACTCTAAAATCTGTTGCAAATTTTACAAGAAGGCTTGACTTAGAGATATGAGAGATTGAACCTAAATAGTTTCACAAGAGCGTAGTGATGAAATCATCTATAAATTTGGAAGGATGAATTATGTCCAAGTCTCACTGGAATTGGAGTCGAGTTTGAATTGTGTCTACTTTCTTAAGAGCACAAACTTGTTGAACTCACATATGCCCATGACTTGGACATACTTCTCCAGTTGAGAATTCCCATTTTTATAGAAGAATGTCTTCAAATTAGCCATTGAAAGAAAAAAGTTTGAAATTCAAAATCTATTATGACAATACAACCGTTGGACTTGTTGTCTTATGCTTTGTCGTTTAGTAATCAGATAGATGCTTCCAGTAAGCTATCAACAGATCTGACTCTTCTTCATTAGCGTATGTCTTCAGTCTTCAACGAAGTCTACGTCTGATCCCGTGCTGAGTCCCTCAAACTTCTCTGATTTTATCTTCAGGTAATCTAATCTGCAACAAACATGTGTTTAACTTCATATCTCTGAGCGAGTTTTGAGTCCTTTAGATTCTCTAATTTTCTGATGTCTGTCCGACTCATACTATCTAATGCAAGTGATCATCAATTCTCTTGACAATTTAGGCTTCATGAATCCTTTCATTGAACTTAGTCTTTTTAATAACATATCTTTTAACTTTGAGCTTTTTCCTCTTGATGTTTTGAGATTGACATTAAGCACGTTGTCCATTGCTTCTGACTTTGTTGACTCATTCTAACTACTTCAAAGCTTGAGGCATATCCTCTTGTGAGTCAACTGGATCCGTCCGAGTATGTTCTCGACTGAAAGTCTTTAGCATAATACTCGTTTAATAATTAAGTTCAACTTCCTAACTAGGGATGGCAATCGGGTCGGGCGGGCACGGATAGTGCCGAACCATTTCCGTACCCGCGACGGGTAGAAGATTCCCACCATACCCGCGACCCGCGGGTTGGCGGATACCCGCGAACCCGTCACCCGACGGGTATCCGTCACCTGCCACCCGCGGATTACACGCGAAACCTTCACCCGCGGACCACCCGTGATCCGCGAAATCAAGCATTTCAAAAAACACGAAAGTATCACTAACAAATTCATAAATCATAAAGTTCAAATCCACAATTCCACATTCAAATCCACAAATCAATAACACAATGAAAATTCAAATCCACAAATCAACAACACTAAATGAAAGTTCAAATCCAAGGTAGGGTTCGTGGGTAATTCGTAGGTAATTCGCGGGAAGAATTCGTGGGTATACGAGTTTCGCGGGTACGGGTATTGCCAAACCATTTCCGTACCCGCGAAGTAAACGGGTCCTAGTTTTCAACCACGAACGTACCTGCGGGTACGGAATGCACACGAAACCCGCGAATAATCGGGCGGATACCCGCGGGTCGATTGCCATCCCTATTCCTAACATATACACTCACTAATGGACAATACATCAGTGATTATCATCGAGTGGATATAACATATCTTTTCAATTGATTTAGGGATTTAATCAAAACATGTTTCGATCCTAAATTTCTAATTTTTTCTTTTATTTTTATTTTATATCATATCATAAATAATTGTTACTTTTTTTTATGTAAATATTTAGTTGTTTCTGTACAATTTGGTAGACAAATTATATATGATAGTATTATTAAGCAATGGTAATATTTTAATTAATATACATTTGTGTGTTTTTATTTTAATAAATATATATAAAATTGCATGTATATATATATACAAATATTTTATTATTCCTTTCATACTATTAGTTTGATTAATAACCTAAATCAGTTTTTGATTACTTTTGATATGGATCCCACTATAATATATACAACATAATTATATATATAATTTTTTCATATAATATATCTTTTCTATATATTTAATTTAGTTCCAATGACATATTTAATCAAATTTCGTAGAATCTATCATTTAACGCAATTTATAACTAAAATAGCATATTAAGCTAAAATTTCAATTAATAATTCAAATAAAATGTGAAAAATAAAAAGGTAAGAGGAAAAATATATACGCATATATATTGTACAAATTGTACATATTTGAATATGCATTATACATATAATATTCATATATGTCTCAAAAGTTTAAATGATTATAATTTGTTCATTTTAAATATATTTTATATATTTAATATCAAATCAAAACTCTTTTCGGGATCTTTAATTCAATAAACATATTTTATATACTTTTTATAAGCAGAATAACATTATTTCGACAAAGAATGAAACTATAGAAAAGATAAAGAGAAAAAGAGGAAGGAGAAGAAGACATACAGAAGAAGCATGTATGCGTGTGTTGACTTAGTGGTAGAATGATTAATACGTCTTTCAAGTCCATCGTGACGCGGTTTTAAATTTCTGTATTAAATTGACCAAAAAAAAAAAAAGAAGAAAAATCACGGTTATGAAACTGTTTTGATTTTGAACTTTTGTGTAAATTGTGACCTTAATTTCCTCTTTATATACAAAATTGTCATTGAAATCAATTTTAAATTGATTTCAAATTGTAGATTCATGCTTTAATTTTAATATAATATACAAACCAAAATGTTCGGTTCGTTACATACTTATTAAAATTTTGAAAATCATTACAATATTTCACAAACATATTAAATGGTTCATTAATTGTGTACCACTCTAGTTAATCATTGTGGAATTGCAAATTCAAATATGTAAAAATGTATATAAAAGAATATTAAAATTCATTCTATCGAATCGAATTTATAGAAATCAAATCAAATTGAACCAAAATTAATTTGACTTTGAATTTTTCAATCCAAAATGAAATCAACCAAAATAATCGATTTTTAATAATAATAATAATAATAATAATAATAATAATAAAAAAAAATCAGCTGGATTTTGGTCGCTCCTCCGAGAATCTACCAAAGCCAAGTAACTGTAAGAAGGTCGCCGTCTCCAACCAACAGAAACTTGGTTTGGACGGCAAATTGGCAGTTCACCTTCTTTGACAGCTTCATGTTAACCACCACCACCTTCATTCCACCCCTCATTTCTGATTCACAATGTCTCATTTCTCTCGAGTTGTCCATATCTCCAAAACTCAAATTTTGATCCAAAGCTCTAAACCTCACCTTAACTCAATCCCGAGCTCCAAAGGGGTTCAATTTCCATAAAATCTCGAGTTGAGATCAATCTGAAATGGCATCTGATTCCGTACCGATCCTCACTCCAAGACACAACGAAACAGTGCCCATCACCGCAAATGAAGAAGACGATCATCCCAACGCCGCCACCGCAGCTCTTCTACCCCTCACCACAGACTCTTCTTCCTCAAACTCAAACCCTAAACTGGCTGCCACCACCCTCATCTTCATCTCCCTCCTTCTCTCCACCTGCATTGCTCTCGCCGCCGCCCTCGCCTTCGCCTTCCTCTTCTTCCATGCCTCCAATCCGTCGCGGGAGGTCTCGAGGCCCCTCGCAAAGCTCAAGAGCCCAGTCGTCTTACTAATTTCAATGGATGGATTCAGATTCGGATACCAATTCAAGACCGACACGCCCCACATCCGTAGATTGATCAACAATGGGACCGAAGCTGACCTAGGTTTGATCCTGTGTTCCCAACGCTCACATTCCCAAATCATTACTCAATTGTCACAGGATTGTACCCTGCTTACCACGGAATTGTCAACAATTTCTTCACCGATCCCGCCACCGGCGACTTCTTCACAATGTCCAGCCACGAGGCGAAGTGGTGGCTCGGCGAGCCGCTGTGGGAGACGCTGGCGAATCGAGGCTTGAAAGCCGCGACCTATTTCTGGCCTGGTTCTGAGGTAGTGAAGGGCTCTTGGAACTGCTCTAATGAATATTGCATGATTTATAACAGCTCAGTGCCTTATGAAGATAGAGTTGATGCTGTTTTGAGCTACTTTGATTTGAATAGTAGTGAGATTCCCTCGTTTATGACATTGTATTTCGAGGATCCGGATCATCGGGGCCATAAGGTTGGCTCCGATGATCCTTTGATCACGGAGGCGATTGCTAGGGTTGATAGCATGATTGGGAGGTTGATTAGTGGTTTGGAGAAAAGAGGGGTTTTTGAGGATGTGAGTATCATTTTGGTTGGTGATCATGGGATGGTTGGGACATGTGATAAGAAGTTGATATATTTAGATGATTTGGGGATACCTAAGGATTGGATTCAATCGTATAGCCCATTGCTTGCCATTCGCCCGCCATCTGGTAATTCACCTAGGGAAGTTGTGACGAAGATGAATGAGGCGTTGAAGTCAGGGAGTGTTGGGAATGGTGAATATTTGAAGGTTTATCTCAAGGAGGATCTGCCTAGGAGGCTGCATTATGCGGATAGTGACCGTATCGCTCCAGTTATAGGGTTGGTCGAGGAAGGGTTCAAGGTGGAGCAGACGAGGTTGAGGAGGCAAGAATGTGGGGGATCACATGGATATGACAATGCGATCTTCTCCATGAGGAGTGTTTTTGTTGGTCACGGACCTCTGTTCGGTAGGGGGAGGAAAGTCCCGTCGTTTGAGAATGTGCAGATATACAACTTGGTTACGAGCATTTTGAACATTGATGGAGCTCCAAATAATGGGACAGAGTCATTTCCCTCGAGTGTTCTTCTCCCTAACCATTGAGATCATAATCGTTTCTTGATGAGAAATGAAGTGAATTGGGTGTGATCTGGTGCCAGAGTGACAAATTGTGCCATGTTTGATGATGAGTAGTGTTCTTCATGAGAAATGGCTGGTGTTCGGATGATAGAACGGGGGTTTGGCCAAGAGAGAGATACGGGTTAGGTTATTTTGCAGAGATGGATGCGTAAAGGTTATGAAATAAGGTGGATATTATCATCATGAGCTTATTGTTTGCTGTATATAGAAGATAATTCAATTTTTTTGGTGTCATTGTATCAATAATCCTCAAGTCTAACTTGAATTTGCTCTTCAATCTAAGATGCTCTATTCAGCCATGGCAGCGCTTTTCATGTGTAGTTTCTCGTGAATCGTGATAATGGGACAGTTTTATACTTGCTGAGGCGAATACACGAAGTTCTGCAGAGACCGGCATCTGTTGCGATGATTGTGCTTTGCTTCATTTCTAAGTGAAGTCATCTGCAAGTCTGAATGAAACTGAATCTTTTACTGATCAGTGATGTTCTGATCGATTCCATTGGTTTGATACTAAATCTTACTAGTTATGATGCTTTTTGCAGTTATATATATACTAATGAATTTGATCATTCTTGTCTCTAAATTGAATTGAATGTTGAGATCTTAGTAAAATGTCTGAAAACTGAGTGAGTTTGTTGTGTATATATATATATATATGTAGTTCCTTTGAATTAGGCTGAAAGGTTTTCCAGCCTTTTGTTCCTTTGCAAGTTGCTTCCAGACTTATATTTGATTTGGGATGCAATAATGATTTAAGGTTAAGTAAGAGTTGATGCTGCTGTTATAATGAGATGTTTTTGTGTATGTTTTCTTTTCTTTTTTGTTTTATTTAGTAGAAAATTGAGATGTTTTTGTTTATGTTTTTAGAAAATAATCGAAAAGATGATCTTTACTGTGTCAAATCATTTATGAAAATTGATATGTGAGACTAATTGTTACAAAATTCAGGGTTGATGGTCGAATTCATCCCAATCTTCAACGATTTTATCAATTATATTTACCTTTTGAAAATTATCAATTTTACCAGAACTTTTCAACTCGTCTCAAGTTTATCACTGAAGCTCCTCCAACGACCAAATTTAGTGCGTTCCGCCAAAGGATGCCCTGTTATTTCGTCTAAAAAAATAAGTTTGTACGTGAATATTCTATATTCAACATATACTATTTTTTTTTTGAGGTGTTCGGTGTCTGTTATTAAAAATAATCGAATGGGTCATCAAAATCTCACTTTTTTTTAAAGTGATGTTTTTATACAAATTTCAAATGGATTTTTGTGATTTTTATTTTTAGGCATCATTTAACTATTTAAGAGGTTATGTTTTTAGGACAAAACCATATTACATCCCAATTTTGGACCTTACCAGTTACCACGAAAATCTCCCATGTTTAATGAATGACATCCAACCTTTAGTCCAAACCCATTTTTCCATCTAAATCCTTTCGTATTTCTTAAAATTTAAAGCTTTGTTTATTTATTCCAATAATTTGCTCAATATTATTATGTTATTATCGATGAATTTGGGTAAGATAATATGTTCGTTTTTTCTAAAACTTTTACACCAAAAATATCATTTTGTATGATGTGGTGGGTGAAAACTTCACATAATTTTAAGTATTTGAGATTGATAAATCTAGTATATGTAAATAGGCGAGATTTATGAAAGCGAGAAAGAACACAAGAGTTTTTACGTGGTTCGATCAAGAATGAGATCTCGTCACGGGGTGATGATCCTCAATACTTTCACTATAAGCGGATTACAATGGTGTATCTAAAAGCTACAGTATTCAATAAGTTCTTAACCCTTTTACCGTCGACCTAACCTCTATTTATACATTATCGTGGATCTCATGTGGATCCCTTGATTGGTGGGATCACGATCCTTCCATAATCGACCATGATCTCCGCCAGAATCGACCACGATCTCCGCCAGAATCGACCACGATCTCGCTTTGATTTCGTCTTAATTAGGGTCTTGATTAGGGTTTAGAGGCGGGCTTTTAAGCTTAACCGCGTGGGGCGTCATCGGTCGAGCCCACTCGTTGGGCTTGTCGGTGGGCCGAGCGGTTGGGCCATATCCCATCATAGCCTCCCCCAAATAGTCGAGTAACAACTATGCCGAAAGTGAGGAAGATCGTATTCTCACCGAGGTGGTTGGTGCTCTATTGAGGTTGTTGTCGAAGGTGCTGTCTTTTTGACGTTAGGGCTAGATCTGACGATCTGGGTCCGAACTGAGTTGGACGGTGTGTCGGACTGGGCGTGCACTGCTTGTCGAGGACCGAATCGAGTCGTCGTCATCGGGACGAGAGATGTCTGCAGGGGATGTTGAGGTCCGACCTGGATAGCAGGATTCATCCGAGTAATACCGAGATCCGACCTGGATATAGATACCCTTTGATGATACCGAGGACCGAGCTGGCTAGCGATATCTATCTGGATGATACCGAGGTCCGAGCTGGATAGAGATATCCATCTGGATGATGTTGAGGTCCGATCTGGATAGAAATATCCTCCTGGATGATCTCGAGGTCCGAGCCGGATAGAGATATCCATCGGGCGATGCCAAGTCCGATCCGGATAGAAATATCCTACGGATGATACCGAGGTCCGGCCGGCTCGTCGACCGGATAGAAGCGTCGCTTGGAAGGACGACTCGAGGTCCGGTCGGTGATGATTGCGATTAGACCGGTGTGTCGACGTCTTTGATCACGTCACTTGCGCGGACGGTTGGTGGGCGCTCAAAGCAGCGTCACGCGTCTACTCTACATCAAATTGCAATCAGCCACGTGGGAAGTTGAAGCGGCAATTTGGCGCCCATTCGTACTATAAATAGGCCCTAAGGAGGAAGGCTGTTCACTTTCTTCCCCATCGTTCGAGCAAAAGAAAGCGATCGATTTTGAGTTCTCGTAAATCTATTCCCCGTTCATCGAAGAAGCAATAACCCGTCATTAAAAGTAAGTATGACTTCTTCTTCCATATCTGGTTCTGCTCGTTCTTCTTCTTCCCCTGATAGCGAGGTAGAGATTAGGGACTACATGTACCATAATTTTGTGGGTAAATCCTTAGGCATTAGCGCTAGGGTTCCGTCGATTTCTCCTGCTTGGGATGGTTATAGGGTCAGGGACGTTAGATCGTCTTTGACCGTGTTCGATGTAATTAGCGTAGGGAGGGATTGCCATCTGCCGGCGGAGGCCTGGTGGTGCCTGCCGGGACCCCGTGACCGAGCTTTGGCTCCCCCGGAGGGTTTTTTGACAGTATATGTAGATGCTCGAGGCGGGTCTTAGGTTCCCTTTAGCCCCATTTTTGCACATTCGGGAATATTTTCAAATTCCATATGCCAATTTACCCCAAACTCCATTAGGTCGGTAGTTGGGATGGAGCTTTCTTATTCTGGCATAGCCGAGGAGTTTACTTTGAGGTTACGATGCGATTTTTCAACACAAGAGCACGGGGTGTGTACTATTTTTCGCCTCGTGACCATTTAGGATTACCGCCTCGAAGGTACCGCGTTGGCAAAGTAAATATTTTTTTTTGGTGAGGGCACCCGAGCTACGAGGGGGTTGGGTAGAATGAAGGATTTGAAAGTGAAACCCATCGGCCGTAGAGGACCAGCTCAATATGCTCGGTGAAGTCTCCGTAGGGTTCACCGAGGACGACTGAATAAGGCCGGACCGAGCGTTCACGGTCAGGCCCTGTGGTCGGGTCCGAGATGGGTGAGGCACCTCTTCTTCTTATTTCTTATAAATCCGATCTCATTGTGTTACGCGATTTTCTTCATTGTGGTGAAGCCGGTTCCATGAGAGAAGGGCTCCTCCTCACCGAGCAAGCGCGCCTCAGAAGAAGAAGGCGGGCTGAATCTGTCAAGCCCTCAAGAAGGTTGACGATCTCGGTCGGTGATGATGGGGCTCTGGGTCGAGTCCGGCATCGAGAAATGACTCGACCGCATCGCGTATGAGGTGCCGGCCTCGGCTCGCCGTGTCCTCCCCAAGGTATAAAACTCTTCCATATTTGGTTTTATCGCTCGTGATGTGTACTAACTTGTATTGTTTCAGGAAGCGAGCTCGGTGATCGGGGACCTGCAACGTGCTGTTGGGTACATCACCGAGAGCTCGCTTTCGGTGCGAGACATGGAGCGGGAGCTCGCTGCTGCACGGGCAGATGCTGATGCCGCCGTGGCCGCTGCGAGGGCGGAGGCTGATGCCGCGAAGGCTGCTGCCGAGGCCGCCCTGAAGAAGAGGGCTTGGGCGCTGGAGGTCGCTCGAGGGGAGCTCGAGGAGGCGCGTGAGGAGGCGGCTGGGGCGAAGAAGGAGCTCGCCGATGAGAGGAGTGTCGTGCTGGCAGGTCAGGGGCCAATGTTGAGGGCCTTCGCCAGCAAGCTCGTCGAGTCGGAGAGCTTCTCGGCCTTCATCTCCGACCTGGCCGCCGTGCTCAAGACCAAGGTGGTGTCAGACCACCTGGAGGAGCTGGCGGCCGCCATGCCTGACTTTGACAAGGTCAAGCATGGCTGGGTCGAGGTCGCCCCCCGGGAACTGAATAAGGCGTATGCCCGGGTGATCTCCGGGGTTGGGTCCTTCCCTGTGCTGGAGGCTTTGGCATCCAGCTCCTCCCTTCTGATGGCTGAGGTCGTTGCTCAGTGCAAGGAGGATGAAGATCCTGAGCTTCAGGAGCTTCTCGCCGAGGTGCGGGCCGAAGCCGAGGAGGAGGAGCCGATCTCCGAGCTCCCTTCTGAAGGGGGACAACCGCAGCAGCAGCAGGGCAGCAGGAGGTCGACGAGTCGGCAAAAGCCCAAGGTCGGTGGACCGATGTAATAGGTTGATTTGCGGGGTCGATAGGATCCCGAGCCTTGTAAAATTTCCACTTATGAATAATAATAGTTACAACTTTCGAAATGTGTGTTGTCCCTTTATTTTAGCACTCCACTTCTCAATACCTCGGACTCGATCATGATTTGTTGACCAAGCTAAAAGAGGCCGAGGTGCCTTGGCCGAAGGACGAAGAGGTCTTGTTTTGGAGGAGCAGTCTGCCGAACCGACCCGGACTTTGGCCAACATGGACATCGGCTCGGCGTCTCACCGGTGAGGAAGAAGTTACAAGAGGCGAGCGTGAGGTGGCTGACCTCCGGCCGAGCGAAACTCTCAAGCTAAGGATCATACATCTCAAGTCCATGGGGTGGATTTATCTGCCGACATCATTCGTGGCGTTTAATACAATGCGAGGCGGCTCGGTGACGGCGGAGTTCGGCTCGGATCTCGGAGGAACACGCGAATATGAAAAATGATCCACCGATCGGTGGAGTTACCATATCGAGGCCGATGATTGAGTGCGAGCTTGCTCGCCGAGGGCATGGTGATGAGGGACGAGGAGGGGCCCAATAGCAAAAATTTTAAAGACTGCCTCGACTCCATCGTAAAATACGCCCAGATGTACGAGCTTGTCCGTAAGCGACGCATGCCCCAACCCCGCAGCAAGTCTGCAGGCGGCTCCACTGATGTAAGAATCGAAGAACCGGGGGGGGCGGCTATCGACCATGCCGAAGTGCTCCGGTTGCTAGGTCCAGCCAAGAGGGGAGCAACTAGGGGTCAGTCATCGGCAGGTGCGAGGCGCCCGAGGACCTCAGGTCGGCGAGGAAGAGCGGCAGGTCGAGGGCGCGGTCGTATTCCTAGCCAGGCGTCAACCTCGAGGGCAGTCGACCTCGGTTAAAGTGCCCCTTCGGTCGGGACCCATCGAGCCGGTTCAGTGTGGGTCGTAGTAGGCCGCGGTGGTGCCGACCTCGTCGATTGGGTAGAAGGCACCGAGTTCATCCCGGGTGTTCATCGCCGACCCGGGGATTTTGTCTCGAACTGGTGTAGCTTCAGCAAGACTTGGCGAGGTGAAACTCCGAAGCCGGAGTGAGTTGTATATAGCTTAGGACTTGGTGTATAGTAGTGAATGTATTTAGGCATTGTACCGAAGTGTATATTTTCCCCATAGAGAGGTACAAATATAGCTTAGGACTTGGTTTTAGCCGTAAATGTATTCATACTGTTTACCGAAGTGTATATCTTCCCAAATAAAGGGGTATAATTTGACGAGATCCGATCTGGACGTCGTTTGCATGTAGATTTTCAATTTAATGAGTTATCTGTATGCCTTGCATGTAGACGTTCAATTTAATGAGTAATCTGTATTTCTTGCACTTAGACGTTCAAGTTCATGAGTTGTCTGTATGTGCCATCTTCGCAAGGGCGTCCCCTTTTGAAGGTTAAATGTGGTGTATCCAAATGGATGTTCACATAGATATAAGACGAGACGAAGTGAAATACTCATTAGAAAAACAAATGTTTTATTGAACAAGTAAATAACATCGCACTTCGGCAAAGCAATGAGAGGGCTAACATGATGCCGATCTGAATTCAAAATTATGTAAAATACCTCCTCAAATGAGTGATATGTCAGGTTCGGGGAATAAGTGCACCGGATAGGTGAGCAAGCTTATAAGCCCCTTTGCCGAGGTCCTCGTGAACGCGGTATGGACCTTCCCATGTCGGATCTAGCTTGTTAAGACGCTCAGCTCTACTGGCTTCATTATTCCGTAGGACGAGGTCGCCTACTTGGAGTGTGGAGGCTTTTACCCTCTTGTTGTAGTACCGTGCGACCTGGCACTTGTACTTGGCTTCGTTAATGAAGGCGAGCTCGCGTTTTTCCTCGAAAGCATCAAGCCGTAGGTCCTCCTCGTTGCCGTTCTAGTCGAAGTGAAGAGTACGCGGGCTCGGTGCACCGATCTCAGCTGGTATGACAGCATCGGTCCCGTAGACCAAGCTGAAGGGGGTTTCTCCGTGCGAAGTCCGAGGTGTTGTCCTGTAGGACCAGAGGACTTGAGGAAGATTTTCAACCCAGTCTCCTTTAGCTCGGTCTAACCTCTTTTTCAATCCTTGTACAATCGTGCGGTTCGTCACCTCGGTCTGACCATTCGCCTGCGGGTGTGCGACCGAGGTGAAATGTTGCCTGATCTGGAGCTCTTCACACCATTCCTTGAAGTTTTTGTCAACGAACTGGGTGCCGTTGTCCGAGATCAAAACATGCGGTATGCCGAAGCGGCAAACTATGTTTTTCCACACGAAGGTCTGAATCCTTCTGCTTGTGAGGCTCGAAAGTGGCTCCGCTTCGACCCATTTGTGAAGTAGTCTCTGCCACGACTAAGTATCGAAGCGACACGGTGTTCGGTCAAATAGACCAACGATGTCGATCCCCCACTGCATGAAAGACCACGGACTCTGTAAGCTACTAAGATCGGTCTGGGGTAGCTTCTTGACTGTGGAGTGAAGCTGGCACTTCGGACACTTTTTGACGAGCTCGGCCGAATCTTGGATGAGGGTGGGCCAGTAATACCCTGACCTAAGTGTCTTCTTTGAGAGAGCTCGTGATCCGATGTGGCTTCCACAAGATCCCATGTGAATCTCGTTTAACACGTAGTCTGCTTCTTCTGGCCCAAGGCATCTCAGGAGAGGTTGAAGATAGGATTTCCTATAGAGAGTACCATCATGTATGAGGTACTTTTGGGATTTGACCATCATCTTTTTGGCTTCGAGCCGATCCTGAGGTAGTGCTCCTTCTTCCAGATATGCCTTTATAGGAGACATCCAGTTCGGTTCCATCTCAGTGATGATGCCGACGTGGGACTCCGCAATGCTTCTGGAATGAACTTCCTCCACTGGAGGTTTTGTTGATGATGCCAACCGACTCGAGGATGCCACTTCTGCTGTTTTCCCTCGTGGGATACGATAAATTACGGAGTACCTGAATGAGGTCGCATCTCCTTCGCCTTCTCAGGTATTGCTTCATTCGATCCTCCTTGGCCTCGTGTTGCCGGGACACGTTTACTACGACACAGGAATCTCCAAAGATCTGGATCTTTCCACTTTCAATTCGCTGCGGCGGAGCCACGAGATCGGTGTCGTATTCCACCCGTTGTTTGTGGTCGGGAAGGTAAACGAAGTGAATAGGTCATTTCTTGTTTGTCGGGCTAAGGAGCAAGATGCCGCTCATTTCCGTTTTGCACTAAGCTCCATCCACGACATCCGCCGCCAGCCTTCGGGTATGTCGGTCGGGTTTCCCGTTGTGGGGGCGGGGCGGAGTGACCTCTTTCGCGGGGTTGACCTCGGTAATCGACTTCTACCGGAAAATCGCCTAGGGCTTGCCCTTTATGGCGATGCAGGCGAGTATAAAATGTCGTGCTCGCGAGCTCCGGTGCCACTGCTATACACCGATGATTCCGGTTTTGACAAGACTTGTCTTAGAGGTAAGTTAGTCAGTATCTGAATTGAATGGGCTTGGAAATAAGGTCGGAGACGTCGCTTGGCGTTCACCAGTGCCAACGCTAGTTTCTCGAAGCTGGTGTATCTTGTCTCCGGCCCTTTGAGAGCTCGGTTGATGAAGTAGATAGGAAGTTGTTTACCACCCTCATCTCGCACCAAGATCAGACCGATTGCCTCGTCTGAGGCGGCCAGGTATAAAGAAAGGAGCTCGCCTTCTTTCGGGGCAGACAGTGTGGGCAGGTCGGCGAGGTATGCTTTCAGCTGGGTAAAGGCGACATGATGTTCTTCCTTCCAAGCGAAGTCCGGGGCTCTTCTCAAGATTTTGAAGAAGGAGTTGCTTCTCGGCGGCCAGGCGAGGAATCTCGAGGCGACCGGACATCCGGTGAGTTGTGGATCTCACGGATGGTTTTGGTACTGCATGTCGAGTACGTTTTGACATTAGTGGGATTCGCCTTCAAGCCTTCTCGAGAAACCCAACATCCCGTGATTTTCCCGTTTCACCATGAATGTGCACTTTTGGGGTTGAGCTTGAGGTTGGCGATCCGAGGAGTTTGAGGATCGTTTGAGGTCGTCAGCGCAACTTTACATTTTTGGCTTTTGACCACGATGTCGTCGACGTAGACCTCGACGATTTTACCAATATGATCTTTGAATATGGCATCCACCATCCTTTGATAGGTAGCTCGGCGTTTTCGGGCGAAAGACATTTTTGATGCGAAAACACCGAAGTCGATGATGAACGCCGTCTTTGGAGCATCCTCCCGGCTCATCCGGACTTGGTGGTACCCTGTATAGATCCGAGCGAAGATCTCGTGGCCCACCAAATCTTCCACCTTTTGTCAATATCGGGAGGGTAGCAATCTTTTGGGCGATGTTTGTTGAGGTCGGTATAGTCGACACATGCGCCACCCTCCTCCGGCTTCCGGACTACGACTGGATTAGCCATCCAGGTCGGGTATTTGACCTCGAACATGATCTTGGCCTCTCGGAGTTGTGTCACCTCGTCTCTTATGACCTGGCTGCGCTCTGCCGTGAAACTTCTCTTTTTCTGTCGAACTGGTTTGGTGGCCGGGTCGATGTTGAGGCGATGAGTGATGAGCTCGGGTGACACTCCGGTCATGTCGAGTGGGGACCACGCAAACACATCCTTGTATTCCCTCAGAAGCTGTTTGACATTCTGTCGAATATCAGTTGGACCCTGGGTGCCGACCTTGACGACTTTGGAGGGATCGTCGTCGCATAGTTGAAGGTTCTCAGTCAGGTCGTCCCGGGGTGTCAGCTTCTGAGGGTTCTGTAATTGCTAGGCCTGAGGCAAGGCCACATCTTAGGTTGAGACTCGTAGGCATTCTTTGGCTGCCGTTTGGTCACCCTGGATGCTTAGCACTCCCACCGGGGTGGGTATCTTGATGGTGAGGTGGTACACCGAGCAGACGGCTTTGGTGGCGTATAGCCAGTCTCTTCCCAGAATGATGTTGTACGGAGAAGGAGCTCGGATCAGGAAAAATTGAATGGCCTTGGTGACCGACACAGGAGCACGTCCCTACCAGAACCGGAAGGGTAATGATGCCCTCGGGTTGAACCGCCTCCGAGTGAAGCTCCGTAGGCGGGATGGGCGCGGACGATTTGAATCCCACCGACCTCGAGTTTATCCGAGCAACTCGAAAGATGATCTTGACGGAGGCACCGATGTCGATGTAGACCGGTGGACATTCTTGTTGCCCACCACGGCTTGTATGGTGATGGTATCTTGGTGGGGCATGATCTTGGGCACCGGTCCTCTTTGAGAACACTATGTTCTCACCGTCCCGAGTCGCTATTTTTCGGCTCCTCGGGACCGACCTCCGAGCTTCATTTTTCAACGACGACCTCGTCGTTCCTATGGGCAGTCCGGTAATGGCGTAGACCTGCTCCATCGCATTGGGACCTTCGCCTCGCCGCCTTCGTGTTGGGTCGTCGCCGAGGTCGGCCCGTAGTTGTTGCCACCTCTATTCTTTCCTCTGCGCTTGTTCCCCGCCCAGTCGGCCGAGGTATTCTTAAGCGCTCCTCCTTCGACGAGCTCATCGATCCGTGAGCCCAAGTTTCTGCATAGTCTTGGTATTGTGACCATACCCCGGTGATAGTCACAATACTTCTCCGTCGACCTCTTCTTGGATCCTCCTTTCATGGGAGGGCTTCGGAAGAGCTCGCGTGGAGCTCAAATATCTCCACCCTCGATTTGAGCGAGATGGGCGCGTTGCCACGTGGTTTGGCCGAGGTCTAGCCCGGATTCGATCGGCCCTTTTGATCCTCTCGAAGGCACTTGGCGACGCCCGACCTCGGTCATCCGGCTTCTTTCTTTCAACCCTCCGCTCATCCCGGATCTCTTTTCTTCCGATCCGACTCGCCTCCTTCGACGTAGTTGTCCTCCGTGTTCCAAAGGTTACCGCCGTCTTGGTTTCTCCCCGGTGATTTCTTTGTTCGGTCGTCGGTCGGATCCGTTTTGAACGCATTGATGATGTAGAGATCGTTACTATCATCAATCTTGAGGGATTCCTTGATGAACCGCGAGACGAAATTTGACATCGTCTCATCTCGCCCCGGCGGATGGTGAGCGGTCGGATGATGGTTGTCGAGGCGGAATCTTTTGGTAAACGCCATTTGAGGCGATCCATGAGATCTCTCGAAGTTGTGGATGCTGTTTTGACGGAGCGAGGTGAACCAACGTCGGGCGTTGGAGATCAGCACCTCGGGGAAGATTTTACACATATGAAAATCTTCCATTCCTCGATTCGCCATGTTGGTGGTGTAGGCGAAAAGGAAATCGGAGGGTCCCAAGACCATCGTAGCGGCGATGTTGGGTGTCCCGTATCGTTGGGCGGGCGTATCCGAATTTCTCTAGAAAGGAGGATGATTCTCCGCGTGCGGTCGAACCCTAAGCTCGTTACCATCTCTCTCGGAGGGTGGGAGATCGATAACGGCGTCTATCGTCTCTTCGAGGGAGTTCGACCGCCTCATCTCTCTCTCTGTCCCGCCGGCCCACGCCGGCGTGCCGAGGTGGCGGCGACTTGGCGGGCGGCGGGCGAATGGTTGCGACCATCCCGGCGAGGTGATCGACTATGGGCGGCGGGGTGATGTACGTGTTCTCGCTATTGTGCCGAAAGTGGCGTTGATCACCGGTGGGCGAACGACCCGGCGCCCGTAACCACCAGTTCGGTACTCTTGAAGTGCCCGCCCGCTTGTCCTCCGGTTGAGAAACTCGAATTGGCGAGATTTGCATTAAGGAACTCGGACTTCGCACGGCCGAGAACCTCATGAGATCGGTTAACCACTGCTCACCGGTATTGAGGTCGACACCTTCCTCTTTGTTAGGGTGGCGATCACGGTGTGTATGAGAATGTTCTCCATGTAACCTCGTGTGTGTTGCCCGGTGGCGTCCGCGACCCCTTTCCGCGGCGTTGTGTGACCACTTGATCACCCTTAGCACGGTCGTTGCCACCCACCCATGCAGTACTTGCGTTTGCACGAGTTCTTGCCATTAAGTTGTAGAAAATGAAGCTTTTCGTTCTTCTGGTTTCCCACAGACGGCGCCAATGATAAATCTAGTATATGTAAATGACGAGATTTATGAAAAGCAATAAAGAACACAAGAGTTTTCGTGGTTCGATCAAGAATGAGATCTACGTCCACGAGTGATGATCCTCAATACTTTCACTATAAACGGATTACAATGAGTGTATCTAAAAGCTCTAGTATTCAATAAGTTGTTAACCCTTTTATCGTCGACCTAACCTCTATTTATACATTATCGTGGATCTCATCTTGGATCCTCGATTGGTGGGATCACGATCCTTCCATAACCGACCATGATCTCCGCCGAATCGACCACGATCTCGCTTTGATTTCGTCTTAATTAGGGTCTTGATTAGGGTTTAGAGGTGGGCTTTTAGCTTAACCGCACGGGTCAGTCATCGGTCAGCCCATTGCTTCGTTTCACAACTGCTTGGAATGGGCGCAGCGGTTGGTATATCCCATCAAAGATCAAATATACATGTCGATTTTGATCAAGAACGTGAAAATTTTAGTATAAGAATTTCACATTGGAGTAATAATTGTGAAAATACTGAAAATGAAATATTAATATATAATTAAATATTATGGTATTTTTATTAAAAGGTTAAGAGGATGCGACATACTATTACATTTGCCATCTTTCTTAATTATCTAAACTCTTTCTTTTCTTGTTAAAACAAAGAGATCCTAGAAGTTTCTATACATGACATTTCCATAAACGTAAGTTTCAATCCAAATCAAAGACAATTTTATTTAGCATTCTAAAAAACGTCAAATATATTGAATAGTATGAAAGGCGCGTGTTTATTACATGTCTAAATAAACAAAAACAAAGACGATGTATTGCCTCTCTTTTGTTCCCAGTGAATACTATTCAAATACTTACCAAAACAAACAAAATAAATCCTTAAAAAAAAGAGCACGTGAAAATATAGTTCATTTATTGGTTCGTTGAAATCGTCGGATAAATCCATTCCTTTGGAATACTCGAGTAAACAAAACTTGTTTCTTTATAGTATAAAAGTCATAAGCATAAAAAGGAATTATTGCATAGTATTAAAAAACATTATAACATAAAGGCACGGTAATATGTATAAAAAAATAATTATGACTTGAAACAATTAATTTCGACTATTCATTTAGTTAAGACCAAATCGATTTCTAGTTTATAGAATTCAAAAATTTATGTCTCTTTTTCATTAGCTAGAATTTATTCTCTTGTTTCGAGAGATTTAAGATGGGGACGGACTGAAGATCTTTTTCATAATTCAGGATAGATTATCATTTTAGTATTTACGTCTAAACTAAGGTACCATCGATCTCTCTCTTTTTGACGATGGTAACTCGCGGTCGAGTGCTACTCTATATGGACCTTCAATCGATTCATATTCTATTATATATTAGTTAGGTGGTTTAAGTAAACATAACTCTTAAAGTTTAATTATTAAAACTTAATAAAACTTCAAAATTGAGCTTATAGATGCACACTTTATAGAGTTTAATCAAATACGATCGTTTTCAAAAGAAGAAAGAAAAAAAATCAAATACGACCTTTGATTTATTTATACAGCACAATTATGTTAAATTTTGTATTATCAATTATTATTATTGGTGACGAGAGGAGCCGATTGTAGGCATACTTATTATATTGGTTTCGGTTATCGAAATAAAGCTCCTCAAATTAATAATCGATACCGATATCGATCGGTTACTTCGGTTATGGTTATTGGAGATCGAAATTAGTCGAATTTTAAAAACACCCTATTTGGGATTTAGGGTTTTTAACTTAATTTAATAATAATAATAATAATTATTATTATTATTAAAAATTAATAATTATTAATATAATTTTAGTTGTTCGATATACCCTAAGCCCTTCATCGAAACCGAACCGAATTCGATAATCATTAGATATAGATTTTATTTGATATTAACCGATATCTAATAACCATTTAAACATCTCTAACGGCTTGTTTGAAGAGAGGGAAGGAGTTGCAACTTGCAAATACCAAATTAAGCAAAGAAAGAAAAAATTTCGTATCTTTTATTAAAAATCCGGCAATTCCCAAATTTTGCCATCACCAGTCACCACCTTCTTCTTCCTGCATTCTCCTTCACACATTTTTTTTATCACATGTTTTCTACATCCCTGCCTCTACAATTTCATACCCAAACACACACACAGTGTGTAACCGTGTGAGGCACCTAGAAAAATCTAAGCCCTATTGCCTTTCGTTTTTGCTTTGTTTCCATTGATGTTACGCTTTCCCCTTCCTCTCTCTTTCTCTCCAAATGTTTGTATATATTGGGACTGTTTAACATGCTGAAAAGAAACAATTTCTGAAGCAAACTAATCATAAAAGGTATTCGCTATCGAAGGGTTTAGGGGAAGAAAACAATAATTCTTTGTGCGCCCCCTCGTGAAATGGCGGATGCAGTAAAATTATCTTGCAATTCTCAACGATTTTCTTATTCATTGTTAACTTCTCTCTCTTCCTCTTTGAATTGTTGTCACCGGGCTGTTCCCCGCAATCAAGGAGGCCTGCAGAAAAGTGCAGTTTCTGTTTCTCATTTATGTTCCGTTGGTGGTGGCGCTCCGATTGCCTTCAGACCCCGCAAGCAATTTGGGAAATTCAAGGTAAAGATGCCTAATTTCTTTTAGATTGTGTTACCTACGCGTGGTTGGAATTGATAAGAAGTTATTGTAAATTGTATTTGCTGTGATATCTGTTTTGATGTTTTTTAAATTTTGTGTGGTTGCTTCTTGTCATTTGTTGCACAAGCTGAATTTGAGGCTGGACGTAAGAAAGAACTGGAGTGATGTTTACAACTTCTTGTTTGATTTTCATTTGTTAGATTTGTGTAGGGGTTTTCAAAAACTATTCGAGTGATCGAGTAAGATCATGTAATTGTGAGACTAATCGAGTAATTGAAGAATCGGGAACATGATTCTGTTTGTCCTTCCTTATAATTTGAGTGCTCCTAATGTCTGCCATATTTTGAGTGAAACTACAGAGAAGTTGGATGAAGTTATTCATGTCTTAGCAATACTTGGTGATGCCTCCGTGGGGAGAAAAACGTGTTCATATGATTCATTTTGAAAAAGGGTTATCTGGACGAAAGTATGATTATTAAAATGTTACTATGGGTAGTAAAATAATAGCTAATTATCGAATGAGGCTTGCATGTATAGAGTAACTTAGCATATTTCATAACACTTTAATGTACTCAATAATATCGTCCCACCCTGTTAATAAGAGTAATCAAAGGAGGAGGGACCTTAGTTGTAGATAATGGAATAAGCTTCACAGTCCATAAGCAATCTCTTTATGGAAAGCTCGAAGCTTGGTGTATAACCTATGGTTGGAGGACTTTTAAGACTTGGATGGCTTAATTTGTTGCTGAATATGACTTTTATTTATGGTGCTTAATCCTGCCATTTCTAAACATAAAAGTAAATAAGATTTGCTTTGTGTATTGTTTAAGCTCTTTAAAATCATGCAACCTGCTCATCTTTTCTTTATTTGTGATCATCTAAATACATGTGCCCATTTAAAATGTTAGGAATCTTGGCCAAATTGTTATTAAATCTATGTCTATTGAAAAGGTTCTTCTAAATAACATAAAACATATATACCTGATTTTCCATCTGTATACCCAACCTATCTTTCTAAAAGAATGGACAGATTCTAGATTAAATTTCGTAAGTTATAAAAGAGTTAGCCTGTATTTGAGTCCTTTCATGGTTGACTGTATCTTGAGTGTAATTCATGTCTTCCTCTGAACTTCCTTTGATCAAGTGCTTCCTTTTTATACTTTGCCTGTGTTGTGCCTCTCTCTCTCTCTCTCCCCCTCTTTGTCTCTCTCCTTTTGCTTGAGATAATTAATGCATAAGAAAATAAAGAAAGATTTATTATTTGACCATGACCCATGCCCTTTGCTTGTGTAAATTATGGGACATAGCCATCAAAACCTTTTTTAATCTGGAATATCTTGCAATTTTAATCATGTCTTACTGCTACTTATGAAGGTCTGATAGATGATCTGCTTGATGTTAGTTGATAACACCTTTTTATGTATGCAAGATTCTATAACACGTAAGGTAGATTTTATGGAACTAGAGAGTGTAAAGGATCAACCTATAATTAATTTTTTTCGCCTACTCAAGATTAAATGAATATGCTTATAGTAAAAGGTCTTCGTTCATGGTTAGCTTCAGACCTCCAGAATGCCTTTACCTACTGGTTGTGCTAAGGCTGTTTCTTAGAAATTGTTTTTATACATTGACTTAGGTATTTAGCCTTGAGTGGAATAGACTGAGTTTTCTCTCCAGTTATTTTCTGTTTAGATGAAAATGAAAGATCGGTTTACTTTGTCAAATTCTTGTAGACTGTCAAAGGGGTATTTAGTTACCTTGTGATTGGGTTATTACTACTCAATTAGTGATCTTTAACCGACTATGATTATTAGCACTGATGTTAGCTTGTTCACTTGTTATGGAATGCTACAAATAGAGTGACTTAAAGGATGCAGTTCCTCCTTTTTTACTTTATGGATATGAATACATCATTTTCCTGGAGTAGGACAGTCAGCGTATTCATTATTCATGTGCGAAAATCTGTTTAGTCGTTCATGTAAAGTGGTGTTATGACCTTTTTAGTCTGATCAAGTCTTTTTAATCTGGTATAATTGTATAAAACATCCATGAAGATTTGAGTCCTTCAAATTTGGTAAATAATCATGCTTCCATAAAGATACATGCTTTATTTGGTCACCTGTGATGTTTATGATTTCTTCCTCAAGTTACTAATGTCTAATTTGCTGGTTATATTTTAACAGGTACGTGCGACTGTTACTGAAACTGAGCAGCCCAAGTGGTGGGAAAGAAGTGCTGGCCCGAACATGATTGATATTCACTCGACACAAGAATTCTTGACGGCCTTGAGTGAGGCTGGAGAAAGGCTGGTTATAGTTGAGTTCTACGGTACATGGTGTGCTTCTTGTAAAGCATTATTCCCAAGGTACTCTTTAATTTCCTGGATTTTATTCTATTATCCTGTATCATTAGTTCATTGCTGTAGAAATAGGCTTCTGAAACATCATGGTTCTACAAGGGTAATATCATTGTCTCTCAATGCTAAATATGATGGTCATGGAAGATTCGGGATATTCAATTACCATTTTCACTTATTATTCAACTTCCTCACCTGCTGTGCTATCTTAATTTGAGTTAATCCATAGTAGTTTTAGCTAATTCTGTACTACGACGAAATAGACTGTTATCTATTTCGGATCCTTGAATACTGTAAGCTGATTGACAGTGTTTTCCTTATCAGCTTTGCAGAACGGCACAGGAGCATCCAGAGATCTTGTTCTTGAAAGTCAATTTTGATGAGAACAAGCCCATGTGCAAGAATTTGAATGTCAAGGTTCTTCCATATTTCCACTTCTACCGTGGAGCAGATGGACAGCTCGAGTCCTTTTCTTGTTCCCTTGCAAAAGTAAGTGCACTTAAACACACTGTACATTTTATTTTCTCTCACTCGCTCAATTAATATGCTTCAAAACTGTTCATGAGATCAGAGAATTTACGTTAAGATAACTAATTTCCGTTCATACTTTAGCGCTTTAGGTTGAGAAATTTGCATTTTGATAAATAGGGGCCATTTGTTTCGTAGAATAGTTTTGTAAATTTAAAATTGTTGACATGTGCATTTTCAAAAATTTCTTGCAGTTTCAGAAGATTAAAGATGCGATCACGCTACATAACACGGATCGTTGCAGCATAGGTCCGCCTAAAGGTATCGGAGACCTAAACCTCGAAGGCCTCACTTCTTCGAAAGAGAAGCTAGCGGAGTCATCTGCAGCATAGTTATTCAATGTACAAGTAATTGTTTTATTAGCAGCATTGCATTTGTATCCTTAAGTTACTGATCCACTGTAGTTGGTAATATTATGTATTGTCTATAATAGCAATATTTTTATTGAAACAGAACTAAAAAATGATTTTTTTTTGTGCTCATTGTTTAGGGTTGTGGGCCTTGTGGCCAACTTTGCAATATTTCTGAGAAATCAATTACTGATGTCCCTTATAGCCTAGCCATTTTCATCTTTCTTCTTTTTCTTTTTCTTTTATCAAAAAAAAATCCTCCTGAATTAAGGTAGCTTCTCTTTGTTGTTGTTGTTGTTGGTTGTCCCTTTCCTGTATGGATATATTATTTCTTTCTTTTTTTGACTTGGGGAGCCGGGGAAGAGGAGCCATGGGGATTGAAGTAGACATCTCTCTTACAGAACAAGAATTGTAAGTATAAAGTATCATATAACGCCTCTAGCATTTTTTTTGAAATTAGGTCTTTAAATTTTCGTTTGATACATTGGATTTCTCAAACTTTGTATTATGTTTTAATTGGATTCTCAATTTTGTATTTAGTTCGATTGAGTTCTTAAATCGTATTATGTTATTGTTATGTCCTCAGATGTTTGCTAATAGTTGGACTCAACTAAAACATAACGCAAAAGTTCAAGATCGATTCAATATCCCCGATAAATAAAATTAAAAACAAGCGTGAAAGTTCAAGGACCTATCTAAAATTAATATTCCCAATTATACCAGAATTTAGTTTTATAACAAAATCCCTAAGTGGTATCATAAATAAAGTTACTCTGTGCCTATTTTCTTTTAGTTGTTTTATTTTAAACATACCATGCACTCTTCCTGTGAGATCCATCATTTTCCTTTAACGCATTTTATTTTATTTTTATCAACAAACAGTGTTTTTATTCTCCAAAATTAAATATAATAGAAGGAAATACAAAATCCAACACCATGTAATAGAGAGAATGAGGACTCCAAATCCCATACATAACACACCAAATGTAAACATTATTTCACATTTCTCGTCTTCCACATTGCTTCCACCACCTCTGATCACATTCACATCTCTCTCTCTCTCTATCTCTCTCTCACACACACACACAATGAGTACCATATACGGCACAATCTCCACCGCATCCCCACCGCCGGACTCCCCCTTCTTCTCCCACGCCCGACCGCGACCGTGGCGGATCATGATCGCCTCCCTCTCCCTTCCGGAGAGCCCCGGCGCTGCCCTCCAGCGCCTCCGCACGAACGCCGTCTATTTCCACGTAAACTACGCCATCGTGATCCTGTTCACGATCTTCGTGAGCCTCCTGTGGCACCCGGCTTCCCTCATCGTCTTCACGGCCGCCATGTCCGCGTGGATGTATCTCTATTTCTTCCGCGATCGGCCCATCGTGGTGTGGGGGTACGCGGTGGAGGAGCGCGTGGTGCTGGTGGCGCTCTCGATTTCCACGGTGGCGCTGCTGCTCCTCACGCAGACCACGGTCTTCCTCGGGGGGCTCGCGGCGGCGCTGACGCATGCCTTGTTTAGGAGGACGAACGATTTGGATTTTGATGAGGAGGAGGGCAGCGTCGCGGCGGCGGTGGGGTTGAGAGAGACGGCGTCGGCCACTTATTCTGTTTTATAGTCATCAATTGTGAGTATCATGTAATTCGTGGCATCAAGTTAGTTTATAAACCATTTCAAATTTTGTTTAACTTAGCGGTTAAGAGTTGTTAAGGATTTTCCATGCATGTCACGTTTTAAATTAAATTAAAAATGTTGCTTTGTTACTTTTAATTCTTGATTTTGTTAGTTTTAGTATTTTATTCAATAATTTATTTCGTTTATAGCATTTGAAAAAATATATATATACTTCACGATTTCCACACTTAAATATTTATTTAAATATAAATTTTAACACTTCAATCAGATTAAGATGTTAATTAGACCAGTATGCACTGCAAGCGATGAGGTAAGCACAAATTGTGATAATGAGAATCATGCTGGCTTTCCAGCCTTGCATGAATTGCAATTGTAGGCTAGCATAAGTGCATAACTTAAAGGCGACGACGTCGTCTAGGGACCGAGCGAGTTATGACGTCAGTCGCCTTTGAATATTTCAACCCACATATCAATGGAGAAGAACCTGAAGAGGAGAAAGATGAGTTGCAGTGATCTAAGCAGCCAAACAGGCCCTTATCCTCCCCCAGTAATCATTCCGAGTAATATGATAGACGAGGGCTGAGGTGGACTTCGAGGAGGCCTTTCTTTTTCCGGTAGGCGCCCACATATCCGGCGTTGGAGACGAGCAGCGTGAGGGAGACAAGCGGCTACCCGAGCCACCGGAGACACTCATTGTCCGCCCCCGCCGGCGGCAAAGATGAGGATGGAGAACATCATCGTCACCAAGTTGAGGAGTGCGGTGGGGCTGTTGTTCAGTTCTGTTGTTATGGTTGGCCCAATTGCAGTCCAAGCTCAATCATCCCCCTAACCCTTACTTAAACTTATTCCATCTCTCCCTCTATTCAGTAGACAGAAAACACATGCCCCCCTCCCCTTTCTAATTGATAGCCTGCAGCGAGAGAGAGAAATAGAGAGAGCTGCTCGATGAACACCCTATTACAGAAACTTTGTGGCTGCTCCTGAACGCCTGTGAGAGTGCATCCGAGAGAGCACGTCTGTGAGAGAGGAGAGGCTGCGATTGCCGAGCCAACGAGAAAGTCACTCCCTTTGGTGGAGCCGTGGTTGTGCGTGTCGCCAAAGCGAGGAGCCGCACTGAGTCGGTGTTATATCTATTTTCTTTCTTCTTTCCTTGTTGTGTGCAGGTTTAGAAAGCTGCCGGAACGAGACGTTGAGTTGCTGCCGAGGTCGACGGAGATGCTGCCCTGCTGTGCGTTGACGACGACGAGGCTGTTGGATGCATAACAGTGATATCAGAGCCACGGTTCTTCCTCGTCGTAGTTGGTAAGTCGGGATCCTGGTCTTAGGATCGCGCTCGGGTAAAGCGGCTAAAACCTCTCAGTTTTAAAATTCTAAAAAACTGCCGATTGGCGCAGTATAGGATTGAGTTTTGTTTCTGCTTACCAACGTATCTTTCGTTTGTTAGTTGTGTGATTAAATCGAAAATCTTATTTGCTTTGAGAATATTTTTGCTCTCTGATTTGTATTCCGCTGCATTAAAGCTGATAAATTTTTCTTGATTTATTGTGTGGAATTATATCTTCTTTGGCGAATTATGGTTTGACACCTTTTGATGGTAAGACGGACCTTGATTTTTTGGCAACAAAAAATGGAATGTATTTTAATTCAATAAAGTTTTTATCAAGTTATTGATGATTCTTATGATAAAGAAGTTCATGAGAAAAAGAAATTTCAAATGAATCGTCTTGCTTTGTTTGCTATTATCCTGAATTTATCTGAGTGTGTTCTTAGAAAAGTAGGAATAATGACGTTTGCCAAAGATTTGTGGTCAAAACTTGAAGAGTTGTATACTGAAACGTCTTTATCTTCTAAAATGTTTCTGAATGAAAGATTCTTCTGTTTTAAACTTGACATGTCTAAATGTGTTAATGAAAATATGGATGAGTTCACTAAGTTAGTTCAAGACATAAAATTGACTGGCAATAAACATATTGATGATTATGCTCTGTTTACGCTTTTAAATGTTATTCCTGATTCATACATTGATGTTAAATCTGCTATTAAGTATGATAAAGATAATGTGACGCTTGATACTGTTGTGAATGCTTTGAAAAATAAGGAATTTGATTTAAAACTTGATAACTGTGCACAAGAACTGAATAAAGTCATGCATGCTAGGGGTGAAAAAAGATTTCATGATAAGGGGAAGTCAAAACTTAGATTTAAACCTAGGAAGTGCTGTGGTTGTGGTGAAACGGGTCATTATATCAAGGATTATCCTAAGAAAAATCAACATGTTGATCAAGCTAATGTGGTTACTAGTGAAGAAACCACAGGTGATTTGTTCTAAGGTGGAGTATGTACTTGAGCTTTAAGTTTAGGATACATGAGCTTAGGAGTTTGTTTTCTTGTGTGTCTCTATTGTTGCTCTCTTTGAGGTGGAGCTTCGTCCCTTGCTTTATGCTCGTTTTTTTGTTATTTGTGAACATACATTTGTGGCTCATTCTATGTGGCTTTGTGGTTTGGTGGCTTTGTGCCAACTTCGTGTCTTCGTGATGGCTTAGTGACTTTATGATATGCTTTGTATTTTATGATCTGTGTGATCTATGCTAGTTTAGTGATAGCAATATTTATGATATACCGTCTGTGTGATGGTTGTGATGATCTTTGGGATCTTCTGTAGCTTTGTGCTAGTTATCTTTGTGATGAATCTTTATGGTTGCTTTATGGTCAACTAGCTTTGTGTTAGCTTTGTGATGTTTCTTAGTGAGCTTCTAATTGTGTATTAGTTGTCTTCATGCTTTGTGATTGCTTTGTGAACTTCTAACTGTGTGTTAGATATCTTTGTGCTTTGTGGGTATTTTTTCTGTGTATCTTTTTTTTACAGTTATGAACACGGTTAATTTATCCTTGGTTGATCTTTGTGATCATATATGGACTGTGTGTCTATACGTCTTGTTCCTTGCTCTGTCTGTGTGATTTTGACAATGATGATTGTGCGGTTTGTTCTCCGATGCACACAGCAACACGGTTGGATCAAATGTGAAGATTGTTGTTATGGTTGGCCCAATCATCCCCCTAACCCTTACATAAACATATTACATCTCTCCCTCTATTCAGTAGACAGAAAACACATGCCCTCCCTTTTCTAATTGATAGCCTGCAGCGAGAGAGAAATAGAGAGAGCTGCTCGGTGAACACCCTATTATAGAAACTTTGTGGCTGCTCGTGAACGCCTGTGAGAGTGCATCCGAGAGAGCACGTCTGTGGGGGAGGAGTGGCTGTGATTGCCGAGCCGACGAGAAAGACACTCCCTTTGGTGGAGCCGTGGTTATGCGTGTGCGTCAAAGCGAGGAGCCGCACCTAAGTCGAATATCTATTTTCTTTCTTCTTTCCTTGTTGTGTGCAGGTCTAGAAAGCTGCAGGAACGAGACGTTGAGTTGCTACGGGATCGACGGAGGTGCTACCCCGTTACGCGTTGACGACGACGAGGCTGCTGGATGCATAACAAGTTCATCATTGATTGGTTTCTCATCTTTGTGTGTGTGTAAGAGAGAATGGAAATGGAGGTACGTCTCTCATTACAGAATATTTACACTTAAAGAATGTACTATTTTATTACTCTGAAAAATGATATTATTAGTATTAATTTATCTAATATATTGCACTAATTTTTAAAAAGTAAAAACTGCATGCTTTATATGGGACTAATATTTTTATACAGACTAAATAGGTCAACCTAAATAAATTTAGTTCCAACTTTGTGTCATTATGTTTTGATAAGGTTAATTAATTAATCGACGCTTAGTTCATGGTGTCGTGCGTTTTCTAATTTCTAGCTTCAAATCTGGGGCTGTCTCGCCGCATATATGAATCCAAATTGAAGAATTCTCATATCAATTGTTATTAATGGAAAAAAACGAAGCAAAACGAAAAGAAGAATTACTGATCGTAGAAACATAAGAATCAATATAAAAAACAAAGGGAAATCACAAAATTGTGATCTAACATAAAATAAAATATAATAAAACCTATTTCACTAAAAATATATAATTTAGAATATTAGTAGCAACCACAATTTAATATTGGCTTAATAGCATGTGTCAATTTAATACTCCCTCTATTCACAACAACATGAATTTTAATAAAATTATTCATGAATATTGTTTGAGTAGAAAAATGATCATATCATGTATTAAATGTGAGTGGTAAGAATAGAAGTGACAAAATTAGCGGATAAGAACTTATAAATTCCAATAAGTGTAGGGAAATCTGATTTTAATCATCTACAGAGGATCTATCTTGGATGTTTAATTCATCATACATTGACTATATGCCTAGCATGCACCTATATAATTAATTGCAACACGTAGGGGTTTTCTCGTGTTTACCTGCGAATCTGTCGAGGTAGAATGGATCAAGACTCGTGCTTTGATCTTCTGGACTGTATCCCGTTTGCCTAAACTCCAATGTCGAGTGAGGACAATCTATGGAGAATGTTATAGAAAAACGTCTTCTTTCTTCTCTCACAATTTTCGAAAATTCTCACACTTTTGGCAAGTATAATTCTCGAAAATATTGCTTGAGCATTAACATTGATTTTCTCTCTCACCTTATATTTATAATGCAACTCTAAACCCTATCAAGATAGGATTTATGCATATCTAATAAATATAATCTTATCACTTAAGATAGAGAGATCGTTGAGTCGGTGGGACTCGAGAGAGGTGGACGATTTTCACAAGCTCCAGGCTTGGATGGGCCAGCCAGGGGATCAAATGAGGAATAAAGATGGGCCTCAAATAAATTAATTATCTTATATTCACCCGAACATAAATTAATTCATAAACATTTATTCATGCCACTAGAGAATAAAGGTTGACTTACCCCTTTATTACGAAGGTGAGTCGAGCTTGCACTTAGACTTTCTGAATCCCGTATTTAAGATATTGTCGTCCATTAATTATTTACTGCTGTTACATCGCTTAAAATAATTAATATCTTTAATTCCTTAAGTAGTACCACTCAACCTTATTATTGTACTTGAGATAACTCAACTGCGGGGTTTAGTACACTAAACCTTTGAGCTCCTTAAGGGGCGTCATCATCCTAAATGGATACGGTGACTCGACACGGTAACTAGCATGACATACAAGACCGCCACCACCCAAGATGCAGAGAATCTTGAGTTATCTTATGTAACCCTCACCCATAGCAAGTCAAAGTGATGGTCAGCAACTCATACTCACCTAATACCTTATCGAGGTTTAGATCAACATAAGTCTCCGAGATCTAGGTTCTTCACGACGGTCGATAGAAGAACTTATCTCTCGTGATCCATCAATACGTCGAGACGCATCAAGCATAGACAAGCAACCAAGTCAAGTCACTTCTTATCTACACGCGGCTATACCGACAACTCGTCCTCAAGTTGTCTCGGTGTGATACTTTTTATATCTCATTAAGCTCGACTAATCATACGAGACTTCGTGATCTACAACACACCGTATGATCTAACTTATATATGAGATAAAGAGACATACATATGCAATCAAGTAAACAATTCAGATAGGAGATTGTAATAGTTGTAACAGGAAACATTGTATACAAACTCAACCAAACTGCTTTTAGTATACAAATCCAACAATCTTCCACTTATACTAAAGCAAACTTTTAGTATACAATGTGTCTCTCTACTAGCTATTACAAACAACACCATCACTTTACTTCTCCCATTTATACAAAAGTTTCCTTTCTAAGTGGGTGCCATCTTGCGCAATCCAAGTCCTCGAATATGCTCTTCGTAGACTTTTTGCGGCAGGCTTTTCGTGAATGGATCAGCTAGGTTATCCGCAGTACCAATCTTCTCAATCAGCACATCCTCTCGTCTAACGATTTCTCGTATGACATGGTACTTTCTCTCTATGTGTTTCGTTGCCTTGTGGGTCCGTGGTTCCTTCGAGTTTGCCACTGCACCTGAGTTATCACAGTAAACTATGATACTCTTGGGCAAACCAGGTACCACATCTAGATCCATGAGGTAGTTCTTGAACCATACAACCTCTTTAGCAGCCTCCGAAGCGGCTACATATTCGGCTTCCATGGTGGAGTCCGCAATGCATCGCTGCTTTGCACTCCGCCAGGATACGGCTCCTCCTCCCAAGGTAAACACATAGCCTGAGATTGAGGAATCATAATCCTCAAGATTGTGTGAACGACTAGGATAGCCCTAGTATGTAAATCAAGTATGGAGAAAATATCTCCGAAGCCAAGACATGGTAATAAGATGCTTGGAATTTAAGTCATGGTACGAATGTACTACCTTACCAAGTCATACGAAAATAATGACGGTTCTAACCACGAATGTGAGAACAGTATAACGAAGTAATATTACTTTCGAGACCATGTTCAAGAAAAGGACAAAAGTCGGGAATAGTGAAGAAACTGTGAGCTATACAATTATAAGATAGCCCACAACATAATATAAGCTTCGAGAAATATGACTTGATAAATAAGGATTTCCTTGAAAGAGTTAAAGTAAGGATATATGAAATATATTCCTAAGATAGATAAAATAAAAAAGGAAGTTGAATCATTCATACTGGATTAGGAATGAATGATAGTGATAGAGACATGACGATCTCTACGATAAGATTTAATTCTCGATATATCAATATCAAATGATAGGTTGATGTAGACCTAACCACGAATGTTATTGGAAAAAGCATAACCAACACCGATACCCGAGAAGTATAGGGTGAATGAGGCAATGAAGGCCATAGCAAAGGAACATAATGTCCCAATGGAAAGGACAATGACATATGAAATATATGTTTACTTGAATGAGCGGGAACACCGTAGACCAAAGCTTATACTTCACAAAACCGAATCTAACAAAACCAAGAAGGCACGATAGGTATGAGAAAGATTTCTCAAAGATACCTATAATATTTTTCTTTACCTATAATATTTTGTTCGATATGGGTGCTTTATGTTCTAACATCGCACAAGTATGTGTAGAAACGATAAGAACCTAATTCGGAATAACCGAATCAAGAAATGAAAATTTCTTCACCTATATGAGAATTATGGCCGTCGCAAGTATAGTAAAGGTTTAGAATTGAACCTAGGATCGCCTAAGGTTCTATCCAATAATTTGGATCATTATATCTATGTGGAACGTATATATAATTCTAGAAACAAGAAGTTTTGGAAATGGCTGTCATTCACGTGATCAGTAACTTGGGCCTAGTCTCTTCGTTAGAGATTTTACGCGACAGGATTTTAGCACCCACTATTTGCTTATGCGAATAAATTTAGAGCGGCATACGACTGAAGGTGTAAAACGTAAAATGAGTAATAAGATAAGTGTCGGCGGATCCGAACAAAATCGAAAAAATGGAAGAAATCCGAGTGAATGGAAAGGAAAATGAATTCCACTTTCAATTTACAGAGACAAACTCTAAAAATAGACCCGTTTCTGAGTCGTGTCGTAAGTTGTTTACAAGTTATAGATGTCTTAAAGTGTTTAATTCTTTAAGAGATCCTTCTTGTTTAAAATTCCCTTTATTGCTTTGATTTAAGTCTGGCTTATCTAGAAATATCTATTTACAGATGGCAGGAAAATGAAATAATACAGGTAAGAAGATAACCACAGGGCCTACAAGCTTAGAACTCACACAGACATATCGGCTCTTTTACTATAATCTGGGCATGAATTTAGGACAATTTTTGGAGGAATTTCTGCACCGTTGGAATGATGCTCATAACTATGGAGTTACGGATGAGGATGGTATCCGAGGCTTATTAGTCGTTTGCCAAGCGGAATGACGGAAGTTTGCAAAAGAAGTATCAAGAGAATATCTTCGCATGCGAGAAAACTCAAGACTTGGCGAGACCTACCGGGATTTGTCGACCGACTCAAGCATACATATTATGCGTATGAACCGCACCCACTAGCACTTGTCCGGTCCTCGGCAAGTCACCCAAGATGGTACAAAGGTGGTTGTACCACGATGTCCCAAACGCCGCCCCACGTCTGTGCATGATTATACGAAAGGGATGAGAAGGCAAGAGGGCGAGATCTTACCGCCCTCGTGGACTGGAGAATTACCACTACCGACTCAACCATACTTCCGATAAAAACAACACAAACTTCGGTATTGAAGAAGAAGCAGGGGCGGCTTGACCGGCGGCTCGAAGGAGATAGATCATCGGAGTATGAAACAAAACGCACTGGAGAAAGGCAAGTTTCAAATGAGAGTACGATTCGATGAAGGTCACTCGAGACATAGAATTCTATGATCATATGAGACTTATATGTAGATAATGGTTTATGTTGAAAATGGTGTGGTTAGAATATGTAAAATAAACATAGTTTGGAGTATTTTGTGAATATGTTGAAGAGGTGTCACAATTTTGGATGTAAAAGGACTAGGACGCTTGTAATCAATCGGCTCGATAGACCGACCCTCGTAATTAATATATGAAAAGTCCTCACTGAGGCATTTTGATGTATATATTATATGGTCCTTGTAGAATGATATCCGAGATCGACAACAAATTGTTCGAATAAGATATGGCCACTATGAGATGATAGTTATGCCATTCGGACTAACCAATGCACCAGCCCTGATCATGAACCTCAAAAATCGAGTGTTCCATATATATTTAGACAACTTCTTTGTCTTAATCCTTATGAATAATGTTCTTATCCATACGAAGAGCGAGAAAGAACATAAAGAAAGTCGAAAGTCCGCTTTTACGACTTTTAAGAGCGGAAATTTTGCAAACACAAGATTGTGAATTTGACAAGGAGAAATATTCCTCAGGCACATAGTGTCTTTAGAAGGAATCAAAGTAGATCTTGCAAAGGATAAAGCAATGTAAGAATAAAAGTCGTCAATGAACTAAAATGAGATCAGGAATTTCTTAGATTAATTGCCTACTATCAGAGATCCATTGAGAACTCTCTAAGGTAGAAAGGCCGATAACATAGCTACCCCAAAAAGGAATCAAATTTACATGGATTAATTAAAGTAAAGCTATGTATTAATATGAGAAAGATAATAGCTTACGCATCACAATGACTTAGGCCACACGAATAGAAATTCCCAACTCACGACTTGAAATAGTAACAAGGGTATAAGTATCAAAGTCTTGGAGACATCACTCCTATGACTATAAATTAAGAATTCTTCACAGATTACAAAAGTTTAAATAAATTCTTCAAGCAAAGAGACTTGAATACGGGATAGAAAAGATGGCTTCAATTAGTAAAAGATTACAATTGTGATATAAATTATCACCTACGGACGGTTAATGTAGAATCTAATACCCTAAGTTATAAAATTCAGTCTAAATTATGATATGTCCCTATAGAAAAGGAAAACTCATTGGAGAGTTTAAGAAAATAAAAACAGAAATAGTCGGGCAATCAGGAACGAACGTAAGTTGTATTCTCACGCTCAAGGTGACATATGACTAAAGAAAAAGGATGATAAACGAAAGGAGAAAGGATGAAAATGGGAATAGAATACAAATTAAGATAAGGAAAGAAGAGCTAGAGGATTTTTAAGAAGCACGGGACAATGTTATATTGTCTGAGAAATGGTTATATGTATATATATTTCAAGCAATAATAAGCTTAGAAATGAAATCATAAATAAAATTCATGACCCTTCTCATACCGCCCAACCAGGCAGCATTAAGAGATATTATGATTTACGAGAAAAGTTAGATAGTAAGGAATAAAATGAGATATAACCATATTGTCGAGCAGTGTCTCGGTTACCAACAAGTGAAGGCATTGTATCAATGACCTTATAAGAGGTTATAATCTCTAGAGATACACGAATGAAAATGGAATGACATAGCAATGGATTTTATGACGGGTTTTGCCAAAGTCATAAAGAAGTCGCACTACTATATGGGTAGTAGTGGACCGACTCACCAAATATGTTCATCTCTGCCTATTCAGATGACTCATAGATCTGATAAGTTAGCTCAGTCGTACATAAAGAAAAATAGTATGTTTACAGGGGGTACCGAAACCTATCACTTTGGATAAAGACTCCAAGTTATCCCTAGATTTTGAACTAACTCACAAAAAGGAGTTAGACACGAGATTGAACCTTAACATAAAAGTCCACTCATAGATAGATGGACAGTTAAAAAGGACAATGTGGACGTTTAAGCTTACGATAGAACATTAATGTTAAATCAAGGTGCAAGTGGGAACGTGTTGTAACACTTGTTAAGTTCACGCACGACAATAGCTGTCAAGCAATGATCAATATAGCCTTATGAGGCATTATGCGGAAAGAAATATCGACCACCACTTTATTGTAATAAACTAGGTGAGAGAAGGTACAAGGTCCTGACGTTGTAAATAAAACGATTAAGATATCTATCAAATGAGGCAAAGAATAAGAAAAGCTCGGGATGATTAAAAGTCTTCTACCGATACGCGTAAATCGAGCGCATTTTTAAATGCGGAATTAAAGTTTCTTAAGATTTATCCATCGAGGAAAATTATAAAGTTCGAGATACAAGAATGTAGAGATCATGTTTTGTAGGACCTTACGAGCTCCTAGTAATGATAGGCCAAGAGCTCATAGATTGGTACTCCCACCAAATTGGGGAATGACGTAATGTTTTCCACGTGTCACGATTAAGGAAATATGAATATGACCCAAAACACGTGATCCGCCATAATGGCGTGATCTTTAACTCGGATGAGTTGTGATAAAATCTCGACTATTTTGATCGTGCGATTCAACGATTAAAGAATCAAGTTTGGGTCTTTAATGAAAGTCGATGAATGAATCATGGACAAAAAGAAATCACGTGGAAAATTTAAGATGTTGTGATACAAAGATACCCCTTACTTTATGAGGAATGCAAATTTCGGGACGAAATTTCTTTTAAGGGGGGTAGAATGTAATATCCCGGAGAATTAAATGCTAATTACGATATTTAAAATTAGTAAATTAATTTCACTAAATAAATGAATTAGTAATTTATCGAATAATGATTTTGATTAATTATGAGGTAATGAATTCTATTTTATATTCACTAAGGATTGTGAATTAAGGAATAGAATTATATAAAGTATTTGACAAGTAGAATTTTAACGTCGATCGACTATCGATAGTTAAAATTTCATAAAATTTTCTAAGTGATGAGCTTAGAATTAAATTCCATTATTAATGGAATAATTTAATAAAGTGATTACGACTTTATTCGACCTTTTGAGATAGGTCGATAATGAGCGTTTGAGGCGTTTCAAACGTCAACGTTTAGAGATGAATAGAAAAATGAGTCTAATGATCAAGGAATTATAATATTTAAATTCCTATGATTATTTTATGTAATTAGAGTATTATTTAGCATTAAAATAATGCTAGAACATTAAGATTAATTATTGAACAAATATGAAATTTTGAAAAACCCTAATTCGAAAATTAGGGTTTTCTCACAGAAAATGATACCAATAATTTTCCTATGATATAATTTATCATCTAAGACATATATTATGTTATATATCTATAAATAGCAAGAAAATCAAAAGCTTGGCACTTAATTGCTCAAAAGTGCCGTGAGCTTTGTTATTGAATTAATTGAGGACATTTTTTTTGTTATCAATTGTCATGTTGCGTGCATTATGTAAAATAGGATATTGTACATTAATCAAGTTAGTAAATGAAAGATCAAGTGGATGTACCTTGTGTAAGAGCCGTAAGGATTGACTACAAATGAGGTTGTAAGACTTTGATTAACTCTTGATGATGTATTGCATGTTTAAGAGTGTAGATATTATATGTGTATAGTATGAGACAAATTAAAATCTCTCCTTCTTGAATTGAGAGAGGAACCAATGACTCCAAGTAGCAATAGGATTTTAATTGCTTTGTTTCCTTCAAAACTTTTGTGAGTTCATTTACTATGGTGATGTAATTAATTGGTGAGTCATAAAGTTTATTTGACTTGCATCTTGTGTTGAGAGTGAGATGACCGAGAGTGAGAGGAATTGATGCAAAATATTAGCTTAATTACTTAAGTGAAGATATTTGCATAAGTTAAACCACTTCATTTTCTTCACAAACCAAATACCGCCGTGAGCATGGGAAGGAAAGCTTGAGCACTCATCATCTTCTTTAGCCAAATTCCTTGACATTAAAGCCTTGCACACTAAATCGATACTGTTAAAGGTTAGAAATCGAACGAGCTTCGATTATACATTAAGATTTTAATTTTTCAATGGTTCGATTCTTATGTTTTAAGCATGTGTTCTTGATCAAGAAATTATGCTAGCATGATGTTGTTTATTAATAGTACATAGTATGATGTATGCTTAATATATCATGTTTTAAATTGAAGCTTAAGCATGTTATGAAATTTTGTTAAGGATCGAAAATCCTTAGGTTAATTTTGCTTATGGATTAATGTTATATATTAGCAAAGGAACTCATAGTGAATATTTGAGAATTTTAAAAATCATATGCTATGATTTTGGAGATGACCGAAAATGAATAGAAAATAGAAATTGTTGTACAATTTTATTTGAGAAATATTATAACATATTGTTGATCTAGGATATTGATTATGTGAGATGTGAATTTAAAAGAATTTTTGGAAACCATATGCTCAATTATTCAAAGTGGCCGAGAACTATAAGCTTGATTAAAGCATGATTTAGTTGATTTTAGTTAATGTTATGATGTAATGTTGCTATACTATAGTGTATAAGCATAGTGTATTTAATTGGAAATTTTACATAATGTTTGGTATAAGTTTGATGAAAACCGAGAGCTATGAACAAGTATACATTGATGTAGAAATTATAAATGTTGGACTTTATGTTATAATTATGTTGTCGATTGATGTTGGGGCCTTGTATAATTTAATTAGAATTTTAGGAATTTGTTTGATAATTTTGAGAAAATTTGAGACCTATAGAAAGGATATAGGTGATGTCCAAATTTTCTATAGTTAATGTTAATACATATTAGTGATACTATGATAAAATAGTACACTATATGAATTTAGAAGAATTTTGGAAGAAGATCGAATTTATAAGCTCAAGAAGCCGTGAGCTTCTTTAAATAAATTAAGGATTTTAAATCCTTAATATCAAGAAAAATAATACATTATATGTCTAGAAATTATTTTAGACATATTAAGAATTTATAAAATTTTATAAACATAGTATCTATGTTTTACGATGAAACGTTATATTAAATAACGTTAGAAATGAAAAATAATGTTTAAAGAATAAGTTAATTAATATTTAAGAAAAATATTAATGAAGTTTATTGATTTACGTGAAAAATCGAGAATTAAGTCTTTATGAAAGAAATCGATTGAAAATCGATTTATATCAATTTAGATATTAAATTATGAATTATTGAAGAATTTATAAGAAAAGTCAAAATTGTTGACTTTTGAAATTAACGTCTAAAATCGTTCGATAAATACGCTAATACGTGTAAAACGTATTAAGTTTATAAGAAAATCTCATTGGTGAGAAAATATTTCATAATTGAAATCTTTATATCGAAAAAAGCGTTAGAATCGTTGAGCGTTTAACCCAAAGGGTTAAAATGAAATAGTTGAACATATCTCGTTTCTATCAAGCACGAGAAATGCTTAGTTTAAGATACTGTGATTGAGCGGTGATTGAATTCGTTAAGGAATTCAAATTATTATAGTATAAGTTATCAAAGTTTATTTTAAACTTTAAAAATCTCGAAAACGTGTCGACATATATCCAAATCGTTTTTACGTAAAGGTGAGAGCGGATGCGATCGTTCGTAGAAGGAAAGCGAATTAAGAAAGCTTACGATCCGGTGGGCTTTTCTTATCCTCGAGGATAAATTGCTCTATTTATGATGCTTTCTTGAAATGAAAAGTAATTATTTATGATGCTCTCTTTTGAGAAATGATTATGAAATGATGATGAAATTACGCCCAAAATATTTATGTTTTATGTATGTATCCTATCCATGAATGAATGAATGATGAATGTTGTTGGGTCGCTCCCAACTTATGAATGAAATCGATATCGGATCTATCTCTGGGAAGGCTTATACAGCTAGGATTAACGTGTACACCAACGGCGATCGTGTTTGTAAGGACAATTCACGGCCGGTCGCGCGACGTGAGGGAGGCCTCCTTCTACGGCGTTAAATGATAATGTTATGATGAGATGAAGGATATGGATCATACATACAAGGAAAATGTCCGGCGACGACGTTTATGAAAATGATGAAAGTGTTTAGTAAGCCTGAGGCCTTTCAAATAAAACCCTCATGTCTTACCATGATGGGCGATGTAATTTAAAGATGGTAAAATGTTTTGGCATAAGTCCACCGAGTGCATTATTTATACTCACCGCATATTTGTTTTAAATGTGCGATTGAGTGGTGATGCGATGGGCAGTGTTGAGCAATAGGAATGTTATCATTGAAAAGTTTATACCTTGATAGTACATCGTCATATGTACATATCACATGTTTTCATTGCAAAGAACATAAGTTATGTAGTAAAGTCCAAAACCTATTTGATTTATGTATTACAGTTTAATGTTAAATGGTCTCACTGCTTATTCATCCATGTTTAGAGTAATAATCCTGCTAAATCGTACTTAGGATTTAGGGCTATTACAATTACATGGAGATTCTCTTCGAAGGCAAATACTCCACAATCGAACTCATATTATATATTATACCAATTATCCAAATTACATTTTTCACAAATTTCATACCTTTTTGAGTATACCATCATTGTTGTTTTGACTTTCGATTGCAACTCTAAATCGTTTAACTTTTTCTGAAATATACCCATATAATATTGTTGTTGTATGCCTTTTAAATTGTTCTTCCCATTTAAATGGTGAAATACATTGAATGAGTTTGCACTTTGAACTATAATAAGCTTTGAGTTCATTCGAATCTTATCATTAATCGAAATTTAGTGTTCCAAGAAAGTCTCCAAATTACTCCTCGATGTAATATAATTATCAAAGAACACGTGCATAGACTCACTCATTTGAGTAATAACCATACCAGCCTAAAAACAATTATTCAAGTATACTAGTATCCAACTTTCCCTTATACCAAATATTTTCTTCAACCATTTATTATTGTGCAAACCATACTTAATGAGAAAGTCATCCCATCTTGCTTCAACTTCAGAGATGTTGAGGCTATCATATATTATTGTTTTGAAATCAATAAGAGCCTACTTGGAATCTTCAAACCCTTTGACATTTTTAGGAGTCTTACTTAGAACTAATAGGCCACAAACACAGTCTATGAATGTTTTTAAGCATAGTTTCCCTCACTGCTATTCTTATACTTTCATCTTGATCGGCTAAAATCGAGATAGGTGAACACTTCCATTGTCTCCAACAGGTTGCGAAAATCACTTGAATGATTTCGCACGTTAGTGTGTCAAAAGAGTGCATCCTTGTAAGATTGATTGATGATGGTGATTCATATTTTCTATTTTTGCTATAACCTATTAAGTAGCTTGTGCATCGTATCGACATTTCCTTCATCAGGACTTAACCTTCTCCTCTTATCAATGAAATTCTGACAATCTTTTGTCATTTCTCTTAGATTACTTGGTCCACCAACAAGAACTTTCATCAATCTTATACTTTTACATGGTCTTAATCCCACAATGTCTTGGGCTTCCAAATGCAGCTTTATATGTGCAAATAAGGTCCTATGAGCTGCCATAAAAGTAGACATTAGTGGCACAAGATCATGAGTAGGTGTTGTATACTCTCGATATCTTCCAATGACCGTTGTCCTGTCTTATTGTATTGAGACGAAATGGATAATTAACTCTCTTAGTAAATTTCTTTACATCTGCCTTCATGTCCCTATCACATGCTAGAATAAGATACTTATTTGCACAATATTTCTTTTGTTGAAATGCATAATCATTTTAACTTTGCATAAGCTTGATATGTTATGAAAATAATCTTCCAACTATCGAATTCCATGCTAGCTTGAGGACCATCTTGCATCATTAGAAATGTGCACAAATCAAATCAAATCGAACCGAAACATTGATCAATTTTGGTCGATTAAGTTCGATTTTTATAAGTTTTAATTTTTGGTTCGATTTTGAATTTTTTGAATCAATTACTTTTGGTTCGATTGTCAGATTATGCTAAAATGGTTCGGTCACCGACCGAAGCGATCGAAATCTATTAATATAAATATATATTATATATTGTTTTGTTTAACTCTTTGTTTATTTGTGATTTTTATTGGATATTTGTAATATGCTTTGAAATTATGATAAACTTTGTGATGTTTTGAATTTTTGTGATGCTTGTGTGTGAAATCAGAATTAAAAAAAGTATTTAAAAATAAAAATATGTATTTTATTGGTTTTCGAGAACCAACAAAAACCAATCGGTTTTCTCGGTTCGGATTTCGATAGATCCTAAAACTTAAGTCGGTCGGCTCGGTATTAAAAATATCATTTTGATTCGGCTTTTGGTTAGTGCAATTTTGGTCGGAGCTGACCGATCGATGCACATCTCTATGCATCGTTACATCAAATGTTTGGTTATTAATTGAAGGCATGTGTACCTGCAGAGCAGTTATGACATCTTCTTCGTCACGTCGATCTTCTTCATCGTGTTGGTCTTCTTCAACTTGTTATGGAACTTCATAAGCATCTTGTGCATCTAAGTCTAAAATTTTATTCTCTACTAAATGAGTTGTTGCATCTGAATCTTCGGCATCAATGTGAAATAACTCATTCATCCCAGCCTTTGTTTCTTCCATGGAAAAATATTGTTTCTTTCTTTATTCGTTGTTTGGAGATGTATTTTGTGAACAAAGATGATGTTCTTTGTTTACTAAAAAGATTGGGATATTTCCTTTCCAGAAAAAAAAGATTATGTGACGATATTGAATGAAATGAAGTCAAAATATAATATGGGCAAAAATATAATTCCTTAAGTATATTATAATGTAAAACCATCTTTTAAATAAATCATTTTAAATAACCATTTTTTTTAATTGAATCAGATTATGGATGGCCACAATGTGACCAAGTAGCATCACTTAGGATTCCTCCATTGGTAAGTTTTTTCATTTATAATAAGTTGGAAATCAACTTCTTTACGATTGGAATAAAAATAATGTAACAAAAAAGTTAAGAGTCAACTATTACAATATGAGCTTTTTTCTTTTAAAAAAAATTAGAAAAATAACTTTTTACCATTATATATATGCTTACTAGACATTTTCAATAAAGCCAACTTCTAAAAAAAAAGAAACTAGTCTTTTGCTTTTTCCGAGTCCCTCAACAGTCTTTTTTCTCCCCTTTTTCTAGATCCCACAATAGTCTTATGAATGTAATTATATATATATATATATATTATGGAAAGATCTATGTAAAAATTAGTGTTGTAGATATAGGATTGGAGAAAATATGAATAAAAAATATGGTAAATTTTTAAAAACCGATGCCATAGCAAAAAAAACTAGAAGCTAATTTTACTAATAAAATCACTGATGCTACAGTCATATCCATTACATACCTCTTTATGATATGTCATATGAAAAGTGATGTGTCTCAATCAATTAAGATTAAATAAATTTTAAACATATAATCATGTTAGATAGGACTGAATAGTAGAGTTATAGCATCAATTTTATCGGTTACCCCTAAAAAAAATGGTATCATGACAGCATGACTCGTGAGGTTGACTTATGTCCATCACTTTCTTCCCTTCTTTACAAGTGAAATAAAATACAACAGTCTAACTGTATATACTCCGTTATCAGTGTAAGTACCTCCATTACCATTTCCCAAAGCAGATCCACTCTGCCACACACACAATCATGGCGGTGAGCAACAACATCACGGCGATCCTCAACTTCGTGGCGATGATGTGCTCCTTCCCCATCATCGCAACCGGCGTGTGGCTGGCGTCGCGGGCGGACAACGAGTGCCTCCAGTGGCTCCGCTGGCCGCTCGTCTTCCTCGGCCTCGCCTTCCTCCTCGTCTCCGCCGCCGGATTCGTCGGCGCCTACTGAAGAAGGAAGGCCTCCTCGCCGTCTACCTCGTCGCCATGTTCATCCTCATCGTGCTGCTGCTCGTGATCCTCGTCCTCGCCTTCGTGGTCACGCGCCCTGACGGCGCGTACTCCGTCGCTGGGGGCAGTGTGGGGTTCAAGGAGTACAGGCTGGAGGGTTTCTCGTCGTGGCTGAGAGATCATGTCACTGGGAATGAGAATTGGGGGAAGATAAGGGCGTGTTTGGCTGCTTCCCAAATTTGTGCTAAGCTTACTCATAAGTTTGTTTCTGCTGCCGATTTCTTTGCTGCTCATCTTTCTCCTCTTGAGGTTTTTCCTCTTCATTCATTTTCTGTTTATTTATTGTATTTTTATATTGGAAAAAGAATATGTGTTAATGAGAAGCTGAATTAATACTAAGATAATTAAACGAGTAAGATGGAAAATTAATTGATATTACAAAGAATTAAGGCAGACGTTATTCTCTTTCTAGGATGAAGTAGAACTTGATCATATTCATTTAATTGGATGATTCAACTTTCTTTTTTCGTTTACATGACAATTGTGGGCCTGTAAAAGGTTTTCTTGAATTTTATGTTTATTTGTCTATATATAAAAATTGAACAGAAATCAACATCAGAATTGATTAAATTCTCGAGTGCAGAGAAAAATCAAGACTTCAATTTTATCTCTATTACATGTCCAACTTTCTAATTTGATAAGAAATAAATGGATTATCCAGCCTAGCTATAATTAATCCCTAGTGTTACCCAACTAATGGTGGACCCTTCCCATTTCTAGTCTTATGCTGTCATGATTTCATCAATTATTTCATCTACCACCAAACACATGTATTTGGTCTCCAATTATCTTATAGATTCTAACTAATAGCTCTAATTTAAAGGCAGGCATGCTTTCACCATTGATGTACATATATTCAACATGATGAGTAAGATCATGACATTGATAACGTAACATTTATTTGAGATTTTTTTGTAAATTACAGTCAGGATGCTGCAAGCCTCCATTGATGTGTGGGTTGGAGTATTCGGACCCGACGACATGGTTGGGTCCGTCCAACGTGGCAGCAGGGCCCGACTGCGCGGTGTGGAGCAACGATCCGAGCCAGTTATGCTACAATTGCGATTCATGCAAGGCTGGTCTGCTGGGAAACTTAAGGGAGGAATGGAGGAAAACCAACATTATTCTCATCATCAAAGTTGTGCTCCTAATTTGGGTTTACCTCATTGCTTGCAGCGCATACAGGAATGCACAAACCGAACAACTCTTCCGCAGATACAAACAGGGTTGGATTTGATCATTTATTTTACACTAGCCTTAATTACTAGTCATTATTTTTGAAGTTTGTTCAAGGTGTAGCATCGTGTTGTTTCTTTTGTGATCCTGCGTACGTAATGTTTCTAGTTTGTATCAAAGTCAGAAAAAAAATGGGGAATAAAGGGAGATGGAGTGGTGGTGGAGGAGGTTGCACCACATCCACATGCATCTTTATCATTTTAGAAAGAGTGAGAATCTGGCTCAAACTCTTTATCTTATCCAACTCTTTTTGAGGTGGGAATCTTTCAGTTTCAGTCATTTGAATGATTTGCTACCTTTTCACAATATTAGGGAATGCTCTGTCACCACAGTATGTTGGAGTTTGAATCATAAACTTCGGATTTTGATTCCTTCTCATTATGATTTATGAATCTCCGGAACTTCAACTTAGAACCAAGAATTTTATTTACGTGCCCCGTAAAACAATTTACCTATGTCACATCGTGGACATACACATTTATTTCATCCTAAGCATTTCTCCTAGTTGTTAATCAATTGCATCCGAATTTGAGACATTTTGATTACTAGCACCCAATATTTTTGAGTTGAGTCATTTATTGCAGTAGTATGGAACTATTTCCTTTTCTATCCATTGCTGAAATATATAGAGAGTTAGTTTCAAATAAAAACCATTTTTATGCTAAAAATTAAGAATTAAATGAATTTATTATGAAAGTTGATGAATTGTTGGGAAAATTACTGATTCAAAAATTTAAAAATTTTCAACCGGATTCGAATCCCATGAGGGGTGAAAAATTCATTTTTTTTATTCAATAACTTTCCAAGTGAATTCATTAATTTTCAAATATATATATTGGAGGTTCATGTGAGAATGGAAATAAATATAAAAAATAAGAATATATCACATTCATATATCTTTTCCAAATCAATCGTCCAGATTAAAAGTAATATATTAACCGATTTTTGATTATTTTTTTTTATAAATTCGTACAAGGGTATAATAGGAAATATAGAATAAAAATTATATCATCATCTTCTATATTCCTTGGCATTCGGCTCAATTGTTCATTTTCCAGAACTCATATCCTTTAATTGTAGGGATTATAAACATGCTTGCATATTTCCAATTTCACATCAATTATATAACATAAATAATGGATCACATAATATTTTTAAACATAGTGTAGCATTTAAAACTCGCATGTTTGTCATATACAATTGTTCTACAATTAAACAAAGAGTGTCACATACATGTTATATATATGCTACAAAATTATGTTAAAGTGCTTTACAAGAAGTCACTATAATAATGTATATATGAGAATGAAAAAATATCAAATTAATTGATATATAATTATGCTAAGTATGTAAATAAAAAGTGCTATAAATATAAAATTTATGCAACTCTATAGAAACAATTTATATGCAAAATGACCTAGTGTTTTTATATGCAATAATATTAATGAATATGTGCTACAGAACATATGTATTTCTGCCAAAAAAAAAACTCAAATGTAACAAAAAAACAAATAAATAAAACATATGTACAGAACAAAGAATCAAATTAACTGGCAATAATTTACGAAATTTTAGTATATGTGCAAAATGAATAAACTAAATTTGCTATGAAAATATTCCACCAGTGCAATAAGTACTGAAAAGTACGTATGAATGAATACATAAATATTCCTATCAAGCCAAATCCTTAATTCCTGAGCCCATTTTCTCTTATTCTTGACATTTTAAGTATTCCGATTGTGCTTTTAGCAACTCCAAAAACACTTAAAACTACGTCAAACATGTAAAACTATACCCAAACATGACATCTTAGTATAATAATGAAAACAAATCAAAAGACATAACTTAAGAGCATAATTTTAACTAAACAAGCAAAGAAGAGCAAGTAAAAACTAAGTAAAATGAGTGCTATCAAGAATCTCCTTACGTGGGGGCGTAGGGACCATACCCAATTAGAACTAATAAACTATAATTAAGGATTAATAAATCCCAATTTAGATTATTACGCCTTAATTGAGTGTGGTTCTCATCGTTCTCACATGAAGAGTTTGTCTATCACATAATTTTTATGTCTAATTAAAAATATTTCGTATTTACAACAAAACAATAATATAATATATTTATAAGAAACTACAATATAAGATTTTTACTTACAAAATAGATTTTCCTATTATAATCTCTCACATTCTAAATTAACATAATTTTGTAATATAATATATGTTTACACACACACACACACACACATATATATATATATATATATATATATATATATATATATATATATATATAGGAGTGGATCGAATGAGAACCACGTCTTTTGCGAACTCTGCAGATCATGATAAGGCGTTGAAGATGATGCACAAAGCGGTATAAAGTTGTGCTGCGAAAACTTTCTAAAATTATTTTGTTGTGCAATAATTTTAGAAAGTTTTACAGCACAACTTTATACCGCTTTGTGCATCATCTTCAACGTCGTATGCATGGTTCTCAAGTTCTCAAAAAGATGAGTTCTCATGGATCAACCATATATATATATATATATATATATATATATATATAGGGATTGGATCGATGAGAACTCATCTTTTTGAGAATTTGAGAATCATGCATAAGGCGGTGAATATAATGCACAAAGCGGTATAAAGTTGCAAAAGCGAAAACTTTCTAAAATTGTTACACAATAAAATAATTTTAGAAAGTTTTCGTTATCTGCCTTTATACCGCTTTTTGTGCATCATCTTCAACGTCTTATGCATGGTTCGCAGATTCGCAAAAGATGTGATTCATTGATCCACTCTATATATATATATATATATATATATATATATATATATATAGACTTTAGTTCAAATAAGAACAAAATAATCATAAAACATAGAACCAATCATGATGGTTGATTTCAAGAGATAAGCGGATGTGATTAATAGCAATTTAACATCATTATTTCCGTTAGTACATAGTCATCGTTAGCTTAAAGGTTAACAAAGTAATTTTGGTTCACGTTTGTAACTGTTTTCCATTTTGGATGCATAATTTATGGGATTATGGATCTTGTAAGTATGGCATTATTTCGGATAATGAATTTGTTATATATGGAGTGCAATATCTATCTGTGTTTTATTGCCTTATTTAGTTTAGATCTATATTTTATTCATCAACGCTATCTTAACTTCATCATATATTGCAAATTATACAAAACATTGTTTAATGATGCATATTAGGTAGAATTTTTTGTGTTGAAATATATTTTATGTGTAGTCGTGCATAATTCGTCATTTTTGCACTTAATATTCACTATGTATACAAGCATATTCATATTGAAAACCGTTTTCGTTCCGTAATTAATGGCTTACAGAAGCTATAAATATGGCATTATTTGGATGATGCAGATTTTATTCACATCATGCCCAAATCTATACCGATTTTATTGGATTATTCGGTGTATATGTTTTATCTTATTCATCAACTCCAACATCACTTCAACATTTTATGCAAATTAGTCACAACATTGATTATCGATGGACACTTCAGTAGATGGTTGGTTATGTTTCTTCCATTTGCTTCTATTTTGTGCAGTTGCTTAATTCGTCATTTATGTTCTTATTATTCAGTTGGGATACATTCATATTCATATTTATAAATGTTGTCGTTGTGTAATTCATGATACATTCATATTGCAGTATTTTGATGTTGAAGATTTTCTTCATGGTTATTCAAGTATACACCGATCTTTCGAAATTATTTTGATTTAGATGTATATTATATTCATCAAATCCAATATCAATTCAACATATTATGCTAATTAATCAAAATATTGAATAATCGTGGATATTCCAGTAGATGGTTGGTCACTTTTTTTAATTTGATTTAAAAAAATTTATGTGCATAATTCATAATCTATATACTTAATATTCAGTATACTTGAAAGCAAATTAATTTGGTTGTCTTTCACAGATTCATTGAAGTTACCCGGTTTCGTTATATATATATATGAATCTTTTTGTTTAATGTGTGGGAAATATCATACAATGTTATTGGTCGATTTGATTTACATGTTTAGACTAATCGTCAACTCCAACATCACATCAAATAAATTATGCAAAACAATGTTAGTGATAGATATTCCAGTAGATGGTTTGTGTTTGTTGGAACTTGATATATAATATTGTGTGTGCTTATTTCGTAGTATTTTACATCATATTCATGTTTTTTAATGACACATTCATTTTAACCTTTAGTTTGAATTGCACATTTTGAATATGTCGTAGATGAAGTAGCTGTTGAGAATGGTGTTATGCATGCCCAGAATGTGATGATTCATTGAGACCAAGAATAGGTATTTCTTTTAGAACTATTGAGGAGGCGATTGTTTTATAAGGGTATGGCTGCATGTGGGTTTAATACAAGAGTACATTGAAGCGTCTACCGATGATGATGTTCGTATTAGGTACTTAGTATGTACTCGTGAAGGTAAAAATTTAATGTATCTGGTTGTGAGGTCAGAAAGCGAAAACGTAGGAGGTCGTCGTGTAGGTCCGGTTGCATGGCTTGGATTGCACCGAAATTTGATCGAGTTTTGGATCGTTATATATAAGTTCATCGAGGTCATAATCATGAGATGGTACCTCATGGGTATCGTCATCTTATGAAAGTTAACGAAAACTTGATTATGGCCACCAAATATTTCTTGCAAAATGTGCAAAAGCTAATGTTGGTGTTGCGAAGAGTTATCGTATTTATAAGCAAATTTCGGGGATCTTGAAGATGTTGGGTATCTGAGCAGACTTCAAAACATGTCTCGTGATATTAAGTCTTTGCGGTTGGAATTGATTGAACTATTGCTTGAGAAACTTAGGCGGTTACGAGAAAGACTCCCGTTTTTCTTTTCGTATGCTATGGACTCGGATACCAATTTAACCGAGGCTTTTGGGCGGATGTTGTGGTGTTCAAAATTATAAAGTATTTGGTGATGCGGTGTCGTTTGATGCGACATATAATACCAACAAGTAAGTTTCATGCAGCAGTATAGTGAATTAATTGATACAATAAGCGAATAATCATGTTGTATTATTATTTTATCAATTTGTTATATGAATGTATAATGTAACTATTTTTTTGTTATGAATATTAAGTTTGTAAAATTGAATCATATGAGTTAATAAAATAAATCGATATATATCGGTATTGTATTTTTATTATGTATATATTGCGTGAATGTATATGCTTGTTCTTCTTATTACGGTTATAATATACTATTAAATGCCATACGGTATTGTATGATATTTGCTCAGTTCTTGGGAAGGAAATCATGGTAAGTCGTCGACTTTGGGTGGATTACTTGCGTGAGGATCTGAGTCTTACGCTTGGTTGTTGAATAAGTTTATTGAGTGTATGGGCTGCAACCAAGATGTTGATAACGGATCGGGATCTTGGTTTGAAATCATACCGTTGAAAAGGTACTTCCGACACGTCATCGCTTTTGTATGTGGCATATAACCAAGAAACTTAGCGAAGTTGCACGTGACTTTGAGGATAGTGATGATTTCATCTGAAGTTTAATGATATTGTATGGGTGATTACGATGAACCTATTTCCTTTGAGTCTAAATGGTATCAACTTATGTCGGATTATGGATTATTGGGTCATAACTCATAAGTGGTTCGACGATATATATGAGATGCGATCATATTGGATCCCTGCTTATTTTCGTGATTTTCCAATGAGTGGTCTATTTAGGACTACATCATTATCGGAGTGTGAGAACAGTTTTTTTCGGCGTTACTTGAACAAGAATTCAAATCTTAGTGATATGTACATGTTATTTGAGATTGCAATTGAATCGGTGATGATCATGATAAATTAACATTGGTGATAAATCATCATTTCCGTCGATTACCAAGCTTGAGATTGAGCGTCGTGCTGCGTCGTGTACACTAATAACATATTCTTGGAGGTTGAAGGAGATTGAAATCGTTGTGATGTTACGTAACATTCAAAAGTATCTAAATCAGATTCGAAGCAACATATTATGTGGATGAAGATGCCGTAGGAATGTTTGATGTAACAATGAATATTGCGAATGATTTTATTTCATGTTCGTGCCTTATTTTTGTTGAACAGTTGATTTGCGAGACATATATTTGCGGTTCTGAAGTTCAACAAGTATAAATCAATACCGGATAAATATATAGTGAAAAGGTGGACGAGGAAGCATGCTATATTTTTGATGGTGTTGGACATAATAGTTATCGGTGGTGTGAGTGGTCAAACCTTGGATCAAATGGGGATTGTTTACATTGGCATGTAAGTGTATTAGAATCGTTGAGGGGATGTTAATCTTACACAAAATCGATGGATATGCTTGTGGGTTCTGCGCTTCTCATGTAGAAGGCGAATTATCCATGTCATCATCAAAGGAAGCAAAGGTTATTGAGCAATACTATGGTTAAATCATTTCCAAACCATATTTACGTGTTGCCACCCAAAGTTGCGAAGACAAAAGGTAGTTGTAGTAGGATAAAGTCGAGGAGGAAGCCGCTATTTTAAAAGCTAACAAGCCATGTGCGTCTCTGTAGGAAATGTAACACATCTGGGCATCATGATTCGAGGAATTGTCCGGAGGTGATTGATGTAAATCGATAAAAATTTAGTTGATAGGTTTAATACATTTATTTGTTGATTTTGCTTTAGTATTGAGGTGAGATGTTTTCCGTTGTTCTCGTTGGGATATATAATGTATTTTCATTGGGATATATTCATTCGAGTTTTCATTGAATTTGATATAATTTGGGTTGTCATTTATTGTTGGGCGTAATGCGTTCGAGACATTTGAGTATATTATGCATCGAGCAATCAATTATTTTCAGATTGTTTAGTTTCAACATTTGTAGATCTAAGTTTATACATTTTATTTATTCTTGACTCATTTGTTGCGTAATTCATAATACAAACCAGTGATTGATGATTGATACTCAGTAGACGTTTTGTCATTATGTTATTCTTTTTTGATTGAAGTTTTGTATGTGGTTCATTCGTAATTTATGAACTTAATACTCGGTATGGATGCGATAATATTCATAGTCATAGCGTGAGTTGTTGCGTGTCGATTGTTTATGTAAGCAACAAATATTGCAGTAATCACTTCAACATGTTTTCCAAATTATATAAGACTTTGTTTAATGATCCATATTCCGATAGAAGGTTATGTTTATTCGATATCTATTTATGTGTTGTATTTGTTTAATTCGTTACTTGTGTTATTCACTATGTATACAACCATATTCATATCCATAATCGATGTTATTCCGTAATTCATAGTTTATACGTTATGAATCTTTAGCCTGTATAAATGAATTATATTAGTTAATTATCATAGAAACATAGCACCAATCTTGATGGTTGATTGCAACAAATAAAAGGTCATTATTGGTTGATTGCAACAAATAAAGGTTTTATTGGTATTAATTAAACAACTTTGAATGACATTATTAAAGATTTTGATTCAATTATTCAAAATATTATGCATTCGAGGTTGCAAATGCTTGTTGTACTGCATTTAGGATTTTGAGCATATTATGCCGTCATTAAATTGTTTGCAGTTTGTTAATTGTAACATTGAAAGTATGGCGTTTGTTCATTTTCATATTAGCACGGATGCATTTATATTATTTCATACTCTGAATAAAATATGATCATTAAAACGATCATATTTTAATTAATACAGCAAAATACACTATTCATATTATTATAATTACGGATTCATTTAATTATGCGTAATATTCAATAACTATTATTAAGGATAGTAAGTTCAATTCTTCAAAGTATTATGCATTCAGTTTGTCATTGTTGGTTGTTATGCTTTTAGGCATTTGAGCATATTATGCAATAACACATTCAATTGTTTTCAGTTTGTTAATTACAACATTTATAGTACGAGGGTTATTCATGTTAACATTAGTAGGGATGCATTTTTAATAATGCATACTATGAATATAATATGATCATTAAAATGATCATATTTTAATGAATACATCCTCTGTAATATTCATTTTATTATCATTACGGATTCATTTTTAGTAACGTAATATTCACTTTCATTTACCACATATCCAACTTCTACTAATTTATATATATGCAACTTCTACTAATTTAAATTATCCTACATCCTACACCATACAGTCAATAGATGTAAATGATACATTATGAGTGATCAAAAAAATTTAGTAAAAAACTTTAAATTTAAGTAATTAACATAATAGTGTCAAATCGTATACTAAGTTTCATAAACCATTCAACATTTATTGTCACATCGTGCTTCACAATATTTGAAGTCAGATTCTAAATTTAAAGCTACAGTTTCAATGTCTTCACCCCACTAATGCATCTTCAATCTTGAAGTTTGGAGTATTGAGCATATCGTTGTAGTAACACTATGCACTTATTGTCACATCGTGCTTCACAACATTTGAATCCCAACTCAGAAGAGCTACGCAGTATCGTGCTTTGAGTACCTTTAGTTGCTTTGCTGATTTTGCCAATATGCCTCATGTCCAACTATTTTGAGGTTGGCCCATATATGTCTCCATATGTCGCATCATGTAGATAGCTGTGTCTGCCACGTTTTTACTATCACCCCACTTGACACAAAAAACTACGGGTTGTGCTTTACGGACTAGATTCCCTTTTTGTGTTTGATTATGATAGCTCAAATAGTTGCTCAGATGGTGACGCTGTAAATACATGTAAAACAGATTTTACGAAGTAATAACATAATGTTTATAAATTCATGTGCGGAAAAAAAAAACTCACCATATCCAACACAATCCATCCATACTTTTCTAGATCGCAGTCTTGATGTGTTTCATTTTGACTGTCGATAATTACAAACTTCCCCATCCGTGCATCAACAGAAATTAGGTAAAACATATTCTCTTGGCACACCGGAAATATGTACTGCGTTTTGTATATAACGATGATTGTTTAGCAACGAAACCTCTAATATAATAAATAATCATCACATACCATGTTATCATGTTATGGTCGGTGTGGTCATAATCCATCATCTCTCTGCCAAGGTGATAGAAAAATAATTCCTCCCGGCTCTGGTACTTGGCGGCGTTTGGTGGTTGGGACATGACATTATTCTGATGTGGATTGTAACAAATTATTCATTGTATTTATGAATGAAATGCAATAACAAAACGAAGTGGTGCATAGTATACAACGATGTTTAATATGATAGATATATCTTACACATATTTTCGTTGACGCGAAGAAACGAACTAGTGATGAGGGTGCACGATACTTTTCTTTCTGGTTCAAAAACTTACTCCAAGCATCAATCACATTGCATCCAACCATATTTCCTTTCCGAAGGGTAACCATATCAAATCTTCTTAGCTCAATTCCACCATAATCAAACAATAATTCCTCTCTGAATAATAAGAATAATACTCATGTGAATCAGCATCATTATTATAATAGCGGCTTTAGGATCATATAATTATCAATTAACAAATACATACTCCACATCAGAATTGTTATGCATTGCAAATAATGCAATCTCTTCTTCCTCATTTGTTAACTATTTGCTTAGATTTAATTTCCTTTGCATGTATGGTGAGCAAATAAACTCAATTGGTCGTAATGTAGTCCTATTACTACACCAACTTGCACGTATCCCATGTCCCACAATGGTCTCCTGCAATAATAATTTTAAATATAATAAAAAATAATATAATTTATTTTATATTTACAAATTACACACCTTACTCATTGTTAGGACATTATTCGGATGCACAATATCTTTACTTTCACCGGATAACTTTGTATTTTGATACACCTGATAGTTTATATTTCCAAGATAGTGATTAATAAATGAAATATATAATTATCAGTTAAATATTTCATAGTTATACCATTGTATGTGTGTGTATGTTCTCTTTGTCGACCCACAAGATGGGAAAACCAATGGGGGTGTTTTGTGGCTGAGGCTCTATAAATGTGTTAGCAATCGTTTTGCACCCCTGAAATCTCTGGGTAGTGGCAACATTTAAGTTTTGTTAATGTCATAAAAGTATGCACAAATTATGCATTCATATAATGTTACAATATTCTAAATGAATTCTTATGGATTCATTTCTAATAGGATTATATGCACAAATATTTTATCACAACCCCAACACAAGCACAAGCATATATCAAAATTTAAAGTAAATTGTATATACAAAAACTTAAACATTCACATCTTAATTCTTGTGAAAACAGACAAACCAAATAAAAAATAACATTAAATTGAACTTGCACATATTATATATTGTTACAACATATTCAAAATATTCAATTTAAATATTCATTTATAAAGAGACTATATTCACAACATTGCTGCCAATATCATAACGTGATAGTATTCATTTACTATAAGCACTGCATTCAGATAACTGAATGTTATCAATAAATCATATACCTTATAAATGAACAAACACAAATTTATTACTTAACAATATACATATTACACACCTTACTCACAGTTATGATATTATTGTGATGCACAACATCTTTATATCCACCGGAAACCTCCTGGATCATGGCAACATATAAAACTTTATTATTCATTATATTATCAGTATTGATACATCTAGAAATTTAAATGTGCAACTTCAATCTAATGGTTCACGGCAACATATGATTTATTGGCAAGATTAAAAAATGGTGTATATTCACTTAAAAGCAGTAATAATGCATTTAGAACAATGACAATATTTAAATAAACTTAGTCATACAAAATGAACAAACGTAGTCTGAAACGTCACAACATACATACTACACACCTTACTCAATGTTAGTACATTTTTGTTATTAACAATATCTTTACATCCTCCCGATAACTCTGCGTTTTGATCCACCTGAAGTTTATATTTTTTCAAGATTATGGTTTAACAGTAAAATATACATTCAGTAGTATTATATTTAAAAAAATTTACCATGCTGTTTTGAGATGGAATGTTCTCTTTGTCGATCCACAATGTTGTAGAACTACCATATGTATTTTGTTGTTGCGGACTTATATATGTGTGACCAGTATTTTTGTCCCACCGAAGTACCTGGATCGGGGCAACATAGAAATTTTGATCATATTACAAACATATCCAGAAATTATGTTCACATATTATGTTGTATTATGCATGTAAGTTTCCGACGGATTCATTTCTAATAAACATTTATTACATCTGTATCATAAGAAAGTAGATGCAAACTTAAAAGCAGCAGAATCGCAACTGAAAAGCAATGTATTGCAACATTTCATAAACTCACAACATTCAGATATTTTTATATTTTTATCTATTTTGTTAACCCATACATTTTACTGCATTATTTAATATAAGGTTATATGACGAGATGCCTCCCATTGAGGCAATCATGATAAATTGATTAGCTTTTTTTCACAAGACCAACATAAACAACAATAACAAACATTTACGTATATATATAACCAAGACATGCACATCTAATTCTGGTAACAACACACAAGGTAAACAAAAGAACATTAAAATGTATTTGCACACATTCTATATTGCACACATTCTATTTTGTTACCAATCTTGTTGCACTGATGCATTTAGAACAATGAATCTATTTAATGAATCATATTTCATACAAAATGAACAAACACAAGCTGAAACATCCCAACATACATATTACACACCTCACTGTTAGGACATTATCGCGATGCACAATATCTTTACATCCACTTGAAATCTCTTGGATCATGACAACATATAAACTTTTTTACATATATATCAAATGATATTATTCATTTTAATATCAGTGTTTATACAAATAAAAAGGCAAAATATTCATTTACTCCAGTGCAGAAAAAAATAAACAAACAGAAGCTGCAACATAACAATATGTCAATTTTATTCATCAAATCCAACATAACTTCAAAGTTATATGCAAATAATTCAAACCATTGATTTATGATTGATACTCCAGAAGACGTTTGGTCATGTCTCTTCATACACATAACCAAACACAAGCAGCAAAATAACAGAAATAACACCCAAAACAAAACAATAACATCATATTGTACATTTCATTGGACATAACACGTGCACATTTCATTGGACATAACAACACCCAAAAACAAAACAATAACATCACATTGTACTTGTACACATACTTTCAATGGAATCGTTCTCAAAATGTCGTCTTGTTCACCTGACCCATCACCCCAAGTTCAACCACTTGAAGTTCAAAATATTAATTGTACAACCATATCGAATTTACTTCTTTTTTTTTCCTAACATACGTATTCATAATCTTACTGGACTTCATAAGAGTTTCACTTACCTCCGCTTTATCAACCAATATACCGCCCTCCAGATTTCCCATATTGATCGCACCCAGATGAGATGGTTCTGTTGTGTGTGCCTCCTTTGTCTTCTTTGCCGACTCTTTCAAAATCTCCTTGTCGATTTTCTTTTGCACCAAATTGTCACCCCAGTATTCATCCTCATTATCTTCAAAATTCGGAAAAGTCCGATCGTGCCCAACATACGCCGGCGATCTTGGGGATGTAGGACGAACAAATATTAAAGCATTCTCCGCTGCAGCAACTGCTTTCTTGTACTCATCGGTAACCATCTCGAAGTCTGGTGCAGCCTCAATCAGACAGAGAATTGTGTCTCTAGTTTTGTGATATATCTCTAGTTGCTTCATTATTTGAACTGCGCAACTCTCCACCCCTGAGTCATTGTTTTCTGGATTCTCAGCACCTGCTTCATTTGGACTAACTTGTGCATTCATATAAGTCGGGATCTCTATAGGGTCATTGATGTGACCTATACCAAAGCCCCCGTAATTGATCTCTTCATTTTCCCTCATCAATAGTGTCGAGCTTGCCCAATTACAGTATATAGGGAACCTCCTGTTCATAATATCATATGGGATACTAATTCTATCACAGTAGAATAACTGCAATATCAACAATATTTATGAATGTTAGTATATTAAATACTTCAAAAAATGAAGCACATTCAGGATTTAATACAAAATCATAGATTGCAGATTAAATGTACTAACCACAAGGAACAACACCGGTCCGGTGAACATTTGTACAGTGTCCCTATACCAAACATGTTTTCAGATATCAAGCTCCGCATAACATAATCAGCCCAATTCCATTCCTGTATTTCATCCTTGTTCACCAGACACTTCATTATATGCGGAACAACCTGGCCACTTTTTGGACTCTCTATTAGAGTTGTACATACTAGTATTATGAAGTGACGTCTGAACTATGAACCCCCATCTTCACAATCAAGCATCGCATCAACAATCTCTTGCACAAAAATTCATTTTTTCCCGAATATTAGCTTCCATTCTTCATACAAGGCTGTGGACTCTATACGGTCCATTAAGTATATCTTTCTGCTTCTATTCGGGAATCCATACACTCGACGTACGTCATCCTCCGTAACAGTCAAACTCCGTCCATTTCCCAACTGGAGTTCTCGACTTCTCCAGTCAAATTGATTAACAACTCAGTAACCTAGATAATTGGGCAACCTCTTGATATTCAAGCTAAGCAAACTCCCAAATCCCATTTCTTCTACTGCTGCACGTTGTCTTATGTTCAACCTTCGAACTGCGTTGAACAGACATTTAGGGCATGTGCGCGTATATAGTGATGGATAATCATTTCTTGGCTTCACTGCTAGCTTCGTGTATCTTTTCTTTTTTCTTGGCGAATTGAAACCACAACTTCATCGTCCTTGTGTTGTTCTTTGAGGCAATATTTGTCGGTATATCAAAATCAGTGTCACTATTTTCCACAATAGTATCAGCTACTTTCGGAGCTTTTGAAGCCCTATTTGATTGCGGAACGAGCTTCCTCTTGGTCACAGCTACACATTGTACATAGTAGTCATTATGAAAATACTTCATACTCATCACAAGATTTATATACTATTAACTTCAGCATGTACATAAAAAATAATCAGCATTATAAATTACATCAGATTCAGCCACCCTCGAACTTCATTTTAAAAAACCATTAATATTCACTATACCTATGCTACGTAATTGGGTCTGTCGTATAGTTTACTGTTATATGTGTAATGTCATAAATATATTGTATCTATGTAAACTATAAAGTCAGTAGTCGGATTTGATACCCGGTTTATTGTTCGATCGAACAACCCCTTTTGAAGAAGATGCTTTTGTAGTATCTGTTCCTGCATAAAATTACCATTTTAGGTATAGCTATAATTAATAATTGAAATGTACAACATAATTCAAAAACAAAAATATTCGCTATTCATTTGCTTACCACATCAGATTCATTCATATAAACCATACACATATTAAATATAATCTATGAGTTTTTCTGTTTATTTCTTATCTAATGTATCTGAGATCCTAAATTCATTTACTAATATTGTTGAACGCTATACTGAAACATTCAGTAGAAAATGTGCAATTGTATATCCATTTCAATGATTTAGTGTGCCATACCCTATGTGTATTCATGAAAAACTGATGTCCATTTACATAATTATGTATTGTCAAATTTATCAACATATAGAACATAAGCTTCATCAAATAGGTTAATATTCGGATTTGATACCCGGTTTATTGTTCGCTTGAACAACGCCTTTTGAAGGCGATGCTTTGGAAGGATCAGTTCCTGCAAAAAAAACAAAATATTAGGTCTGCAAACTACGAATTTAATCTTCGGATCTGATACCTGGTTTATTGTTCGATCGAACAATGCCTTTTGAAGACGATGCTTTCATAGTTTCTGTTCATTCATAAAATTTCCAAGATCAAGTAAAGTTTTAACTAATGTCATAAATATACATATAAATGCATATAAAGATATAAGTTATTCATTTGTTTACACCAACAAATGCATACACAACAAATATACACTGATATAAGAAATCTATTACTGTATCATTTGTTCTAAATATATTTTCTAAATTTGTTGAATGGTATACTGAAACATTAAGTAGACAACAAATAAGTTATATACATTACAAAGATTTAGTGTGTCATACCATATGTATACTCATGGAAAATTTACATCCATTTACATACTTATGTATTTTCATGTTCATATTGGACATAAGCTTCATCATGTACAATATGACCTATAAAACAAACACATATTCATTACTTAATATATTATGTCATATATGTTTATGTTATTTTTTCGACAGTCATATATATATTTAAAATACGCAAACTATAGAGATATAATATTCGGATTTATTCACCTGGTTTATTGTTCGATCGAACAATGCCTTTTGAAGACGATGCTTTACTAGTTTCTGTTCCTGCATAAAATTTCAATATCAAGTAAAGTTTGAACTAATATCATAAATATACACATAAATGCATCTAAAAGCTTACGTTATTCATTTGTTTACATCAACAAATGCATACACATCAAACATACAGTGATACAATAAATCTATAACTCTGTCATTTGTTCAAAATACATTTTTCAAAATTTGGTGAATGGTATACTGAACCATTAAGTAGAAAACAAATATGTTATATACATTACAATGATTTAGTGTGTTATAACATGTGTATTCATAGAAAATTAAAATCCATTTACATACTTATGTATTTTTCCATTTCATATAGGACATAAGCTTCATCATGTAAAATATCACCTATAAAACATGGTATGTTCATTACATAATATATTATTTCATAGATGTTTGTGTCGTATATCTGAAGTCATAACTATAAAAAATTAAATGCATGACATAAAATTATATTGTTCTTTTTGGTTCTTGGTTTTTTGTTCTTTCGACCCATGCTTGCTGAAGACGTTGCTTTACTACTAGTTGCACCTGAATAAAGAACTAAATAAAATAAATATTTACCTAACAAAGTTACAATAAATCAAACCGCATCAGAATCATATAAAGTTTGAAGTGTATTGTGATATATTAATGAATAAAGTGCATAATAATCAATTGAAGTCTAAAGTGTAATGTGATATATTTTTTGAATATAATTTGGTGGCATGAACGGGATACCTTTACTAATACTGTCCTAAATATTCAGCATGTCAAAATAGTTATGCAGAAGAATACTTACACAAATACTATAACCACCAACTATTTTGTTAAATGGCCAAAATATAATAGAAAGAGACAACATATTCATTATATTAAACAACACATGCTGATAAAAGATATATTCTTTGATACAAAAAAAAGGATATGTGATTCCTTTTCATAGTACATAACAACCTTCTACAACTTTTCGAATAATTTATACAACAAGAAAGGCAAACTACAAAATTTATAATAAAATTCACCATAAAGCAACAACTCTTTTGGGACCACTTAAATTCATCAACTACAGATTATTTTAGTATAAAATCCATAACAGAACTATAAATTAACACAAACAAGATTGAGACCACTTACATTTATCCAATAAATGATACAACAGTAAAGGAAAACTACAAATTTTACAACCCAAATCCACTCAAACAACAACCAACTAGTTGCTGTAAAGTCGAAACATACAAACTCAAAGTAACGTCATATTCATTCCCTGAGTTTCACAAGTCGTTTGAAGAAATTTTAATTAACGTAAAAATGGGCGTTGTGATTCATTTCATATAGTTTAGAGTTATACAAAAAAAAATTGGGACCACACCATTTTTTCGCATAGTGTTATATACAAAAAGGGCAAACCAAACATTGTTCTTATCAAATATTTTTTTCAATACAAAATGAATCCTCCATATTATTAAACAAACCTTTCCTCGGTTTGAATCGAATGATTCAGTGTACGCGCATAAAATTTTGGTTCAACATTCGAAGAGCAGTAACAACTAAAATTTTTGTTCAACATTCGAAGAGCAGTAACAACTAAAATATTTTTACATTGTTGTTCAATGGTTCATACCTGCGCCTTTATTCAGTAGTTTCCTAGTTCTTCTCGGCGCCATTTAGTATGAATAATGCATATTGAGAGTTAAGTTTCAGTATGCTTTCAATTGAGTAACCCTTATATTTTCACTATCGAGATTTTGCTGTTGTTTCAGTATTCATTTGGAAGACAAAGGAGTGATTAATAAATCAATAATAAATGTGGCATATCAACCGTGTGAGAGAAAGATATGGAAGGGATTTTGTGTATCTTGATTCTCGGGATTCATTTTCATTTATTTCGCCATTTACTTTATTACCCTTCCATCTATTATACAGAAGACGTTTAGCACTGTACCGAGGAAGCAATTAATATCAGCAGTGGACCGTAGATTCATGTTTAATCAATGGCTATACTTAGTTCTATGTTTTTACACTAAGAGTAATTCTTAGGATAATCCCTCTCTATATATATATATATATATGGGAGAGTTAACGTAAGAATCATTTTTATAGTGAGAACATGAGAACCAAAAAATGATGAATTTTGTGTGAAATTTGATGAATCCGCTGGGAAAGTTCTTGAATAAAAAAAATGAAATTTTTGTCTCTCATGGGATTCGAACCACAGGTGAAAATTCCAAAATTTTGGATCGATAATTTTCAGTGATTCATTAACTTTCATAGCAAATTCATTTTGTTCGTAAAAATTTTCGTGGTTCTTAGTTCTCACGTTAAAATTGGTTCTTATTTGAACCTCACTATATATATATATATATATATATATATATATATATATATATATATATATATATAATTGGATCAAATATAAATCAATTTTAAAGTATAAAATAAAATCACTTTCAACCCTTAATTACGTGAAAATCTACGATGAATTCATCATATTGTTTGATGAATTCAAACACCTGAGTTCGAATCTCATAAGGGACGGATTTTTTTATTTTTTTAATTCATACACTTTCACGACGAATTCAAACTATTTCATGAGTTCATAGTTTATACGTTAAAAATGATTTTTACAATAACCACTACATATATATATATATAGGGGATGGTTATAGGAGGAACCATCTATAGAATGAGAACTAGGAACCAATCCAAACCATCCATTTCACTCAATCTAACGGTTATGCACGCCTACAACCATTTAAAACCGTGTATTACATTTAAATTGATGGAAAGCACAATTTTCAGTTTTATTAGGCGTATATGGGCACAAATGTAATTTCTATTACGTCATTAGTGAGTGGAGATTATGGAATCCCACATTTACCGCTATTTTTTTACCACCTAACCTAATTTACCATTTATTACTCCTAACCAAGTCTCGCCTCTTCACCTTCTCGCCTCTTCACCTTCTCGACCGCCTACTCCGATCGGTCACCAAGATATCAATTTCTCCTACATCGCCTACTGCAAATGTTATTGTGCGTGTGTGTGCATAATAGAGAGCAAATTTTTTGGCGTTGATATTGATATACAGACGGTCTTCCACCAACGTGATAACCATTGTTGAAGACACATCCCCTATATCGGTAAAAATCGATTAAATGATGCATATGTTAAGTAAAAGTTTTTGCATAACTATTTAATTGTTTTGTACTTTGTTTTCTTCATTATTGTTAAAGACTAAATTGCACAAAAAAATCTTACAAAAATAGTTGACGTTCATGTTTTTTTACTACCTAAGAATTTTTTTTATGCATATGTGTTTAGATTCAATCTAAAAGTGTTTGGGTAGTTTAAAAGTCGACCATATGTTTGGATGGTGTCGAAATAATCCAAAGTGGTCCCCTCAATTGAAGAACTTTAATGGAACATAATACTACATGAAATTCAACTTTTTTTTTACTTTAATATCGTTGTTTTAATGATCTGTAAGTTTTAAACTGAAGTTAACAATTTGAATATGTGGGGTCGTAATTTTCTTTTTGTTTAATACAAGTGTTGCGTCCTTTATGTTAGAGGATTTTTTTGTATTATTCGGTGATATGTATAATCTGCATCATAGTCATGCACGCCGTAGCTTTTTTCTATGCATAAGATGAAAATTCTCATGATTGAAAATTATGATATTTTAAGATTACAATTATATGCTATTTGTAATGCATATATCATGTGCTTAATTGGTGCGTGATGTTTTTTTGAGGATGTTCACACTCAAATATGTTATTATGCATGTTATGTATTTTGTTTAATCTTACAAAATACACAATCACTGTATGGATTGTATGTGATTATTTAGTTGTTTGTATGTATAAACAAGTGTGCATGTTATTAATCTTAAAAATCACAAATATTTTTATGATATGCACAAGAATTATTTCGGATATAATCAATAACAGTTGTAAATTAATATATGTATCATTGTTTTTTCATACAGTAGATGGATAAGAAGAAACAAAGTTCGCTTTGAGTAAGTTTACCTCAATACAATATTTAAAGTTTAGATTTTTATTTTGTATACTTTACACTTATAGTTAATGTATTACAGAAACTCAACAAGATCGGATTCAAGTTCAGAAGAATACATCGATTGGTAATTCTATGCAAGAAAGAGAACTTCGTATGAAAGGTATTTATTTTTTTAAAGAGCTAATTGCATTTTATGTGCGTAATATGTATCTAGTACAAATTTTAATAATAGTAATGTTAATTTATATTTGCAGCAAGAAGTGATATGCCACCAACAACATCAAAAGGTATCATCTGTCTAGTGTTTTTTTAAGCTTTTTTTTGTGTAATCAATATAAGTATGCACAAAGTTTGTTTTTATATATTTTTGTATGTTTTGAAAACGTTTATTAATAGTTATGTTTGGTGTATTGCATGCATAACTCCCTTATGATTTATGATTGTGCATGAATGATTGATTATTGCAATATTCGTATGATTTGTTAGTATATTTCATGTCATACAACATTCTTGTTCATAATATTAATTATTTTGTATTTATGTAATCTTAATCAACAGGAAAGGTGCAAGCTTTTAATACAGTTAATGTACCCAAAACATTGGCGCCCATTTCTGTAACTAAGGATACAACTATGCCTGATGCATGTCTTAAATCGGTTGTGCCAGGTATACAAAATATAATGTTTGAAATATTTAGGATTAAACATGACCGGATTCTAACATGTTCATTAAAATATTTTAATTATATTTTCATGTATATTCCAATCTACGAGAAAGGGGCAAACAGTACCATCGGTAATATAGGAAATAATGGCACCAAGCGGTGCCATTCTAGAAAATGGCACATTTTTAACGATTAAGCCAGTTGTAGGTTATTACGGTCAACAACCGTAAAAGACCATCGAACTCTTTGAAACTAAAGAAGAAAAATGATGGCATGAATATATTTGTTATAGCGTTTGACATTTCCTTTATTTTCCTTTACTAAAATGTTTAATTAGTAATGCTATGCATCAGGAGCAAATTGTCAATGAAGATAGTAGTGGAGTACAGATGGATGGAACCAGTGAAAACATGGGTAATACTAGGGATGACAATGGGCCGGATCTGGACCAGATCTGGCTAGGTCCAGATCCAGATCCGATTTTTTTGCTTTGGTCCGGATCCGGTCCAGATCCATTGGGTCCAAAAAAATTAAATCCAGATCCAGATCCATAAGATCCACAGGGTCCAGGGTCTAGACCCGGATCCATATGTTTTCGCTTCTAAAATAAATTCTAGTCAACTATAATTCACAGTAACACCATAATAATCTAAATGCATAATAATACTATAATAATTATTTAGAATTTCTACAATTATCACTATATTGGAAGACGTTAGTTACAGATTTATTATAAAGTAGGAAGCAACAAACAACTCGATCGTAAGTGGTGTAAGTAACGCCACCCGTGAATGCGGATAGATACATAATTGAGTATTTGAAATGAAATTTGGAACATATTTGTTTTGGAATAATTTGAAAAAGAAAATTGAAGAGTTTTAAGTTGGGGTTATGTATTTAATTATAATAAAAAAATATATATATATATATATATATATATATATATATATATATATATATATATATATATATATATATATAAACTAAATGGATTTTGGAATGAGAAATTAGGAATGACGGCGGACATATCTAATAGAAATTATTTAGGTTAACTAATTTAATTATATTGTATAACTACCAAAAATAATTTGGGACTTCACCGCTCGAAAATAACGGCGTGAAGACAAGATGGATATTGCAATCACAATGAACTATTGGAAAAACCCAATCAACTTCCGTAAACCAACAAATTTAAGAAACAATCAAAATAGAATTTGAAAGCAACATTAAATTAAATATCTCAAATGAAAATCCTAGATAATGTGCTAAAACTCGTCTCAAATTTAGTACCCTCACTAGCAAAAGTTGATTCAGATAGGCGGACCATGTCCACATCAATTTCATGAAACAAGGTTGTCGTTGAGTGACGGTGAAGCAAGTTGGTCCACGGGCTGCCAGATCGCTGAACATTCCTCAAGACGTCCATTGCCTCGAAACCTTTGCTTTCAAAGCATCCCGAGATTCAAGCAAATGCAGAACCTCGGTCCGTCCATCTCCAAAAGCATGCCAAGAACTTTCGCAGATGCTCATGCTCCACCGATCAACGAGAGGTACAAGTTCTCACCCAACATCTGCTGCCAAAATCAAGTATACACATCAAACACACTACTAATAAGCGAATAAATGAAATCATGCACTTGGGCGGACTACTTCATGTCCTCGTTGTTCGGCGTTGCATTAAGGCGGCCAATGCAATCGAATCGGCATAACGTGGAATAGCGAGAATCTCGAGGAAGCATGCCACCCATGTCATATGGAGCAGAGCATGCCTCCAAGAACACCGTGAATGGACACATCGGCACATTGCGACTGGAGGATACCTAAAATAATATATATATATATAGGGGTTATCCTAAAACTACTCTTAGAATAAAAACATAGAACTAATAATGACCATTGATCTTTTACATATCTATGGTATATGCAACTAATAAATTTGCGACAATTAACGTGTAGTAAGGGTAAAAAGTAAACGCATCTCATCCTCGTCATAAAAATCCGTGAATCAAGAAATAAATCTTGATAACGCATGCGACTTTCTATCCAAATGATTTATCTTCCAAATTTATTATGTTAATTACTTTAAATTTAAAGTTTTTATTAAATTTTGTTATCACTGTAATTTATCATTTACATCTATTTGTTGCTTACATAAAGAACGGATTACGCAACAACCGAAGGTTATGAATATGAATATTATCTCATCCATACCGAATATTAAGTATATAAATTACGAATGAATTACATACAAAATTAAACTATGAATTACATAACAACATCGGTTATGGATATGAATATGGTTTGATACATAGTGAATAATAAGAAAACAAGTTACTAATTACATACGAGACAACACATAAATATATATCGAATAAACATTACCTTATACCGAATATGGATCACTAAACAAAGTTTTATATAGTTTGGAAAACAAACAACGATGATTCTCGCAATATTTGTTGCTTACATAAACAACGGACTACACAAACAACTCACGGCTATGAATATGAATATTATCGCATCCATCTTGAATATTAAGTTCATAAATTACGAAATAATCACATACAAAAATTAAACTATGAATTACGGAACAACATCGGTTATGGATATGAATATGGTTGTATACATAATGAATATTAAGAACACAAGTGACTAATTACTTACGACAACACATAAATATATATCGAAAAACATAACTTTCATGGAATATGTATCATTAAACAAAGTTTTATATAATTTGAAAAACAAACAACAATTATTATGCAATAGTTGTTGTTTACATAAACAACGGATTACGCAACAACTCACGGTAATGAATATGAATATTATCACATCCATCGAATATTAAGTTCATATATTACGAATGAATAACATACAAAATTAAATCAATAATGAATAACACATGACCAAATATCCGTTATGAATATGAATATTATCGCATCCATCTTGAATATTAAGTTCATATATTACGAATGAATAACATACAAAAATTAAATCAATAATCAATAATGAATAACACATACCCTAAATATTCCAATAAAATCGGTGCATTTGGCACGATATGACTAAAATCTTCATCACATTAAATATCGTCCATAATGCCATATTTATAGCTTATAAAAACCATGAAATACGGAACAATGACGTTTGTCGATATGAATATGATTATATAGGTCTGAATATTAAATACACAAATCACGAATTATGGATGGACAACACATAAAATATTTGAAAAAAATAACCTTCTACCGGATATGATGTCATTAAAACAATGATTTGTATAATTTGTAAAATATGTTGAAGTGATGTTAGTGTTGATGAATAAAATATATATTTAAATCAAATAATGCAACTTAAAATGTATAGATTTGGCATGCCATAAAATGAATATGCATATCCAATTAATGTCATAAATACGTAAGCAAATCCCAAAATTATGGAAGCCATAAACCGAATCTGTTACCATCATATGTTAAAATTACTTCATTAACCTTTACATTAACATTTAATAGTGTGTATTAGCTATTGTTTAACGGAAAATGATGGTGTATTACTTCCAATCACGTACCGTTTATTTGTTGCAATCAACCATCATGATTGGTTCTATGTTTTATGTTAATTTTGGTTCTTATTTGAACCAAAGTCTATATATATATATATATATATAATTGGCGGGTCCACAGGCGGATCTGGACCGAATCCGGTCTTAAAACCTAAACTCGGATCCGGATCCGAAATATTGATATATGTTCCGGATCCGGTCCGATCCGTCGGGTCCAGATTTTTGAGGATCCGATCCTTAAAATGGATTCGATCCACGGATCTGGACCGGGTCCTGGATCCGTTGCCATCCCTAGGTAATACAAACAATTTTATACTAACAACATATTATTAATTTTTATAATTATATAATTTATGCTTATAACTTGTAACTAACATGCATGTGGATATATTAGAATTACAAAAGGGTGTGGGGAAAACACCACCATGAGTGGAAAACGCGTCAGGGTTGGACATCCTTGTGCAACTGAAATTCAAGGTACAAAAGAGTTTATATTATAGTACAGTAGATGTCTTGAAAAAAATGTCATATTGATATTCACATATTCGTTTTACTATTTATAAATTGTGTGAAATCTATGTTTATAGTTATGCAAACATTATACACCTAAATGTGCACAATGTATGCGGTCATCATACATTCATTTTATATATGATATAATCTTTTTTATTTTTATTGTTTAGTTAAGATGTTGTTATTCTTCACTTTCTCATATTATGCATGATTTACATGATATATATGCATGCCATATCTAATTGTTATGCACACTAAATTTACATTTATGGAAACGGTATGTTATTGTTATGCACATATTCGTTTTACTGCTTATAAATTGTGTGCAAATATATGTGTATAGCTATGCAAACATTATAAGTATTAATGTGCACAATGTATGCAGTTGGTATGCATTATGTTTTATATAGGATATAATCTTTTTTAATTTTTCATCGTATTGTATGATGTTGTGATTCTTCACTTTTCACATTATGCATGATGTACATGATATATATGCATTCCATAGCGCACGGTTTGCATAATCAGCGTATGTTACCGATATATTGATATATGTATATAATTCAATATATCAATGAACACCGCTTAGATAGATATGCATATAGTATGGTATCGGTATGCACATATTCATTTATCATTCATATGAACCTATGCAAATAATTGTTCCACATATAGACCTTATGCATTTATGAACCTATGCAAATAATTGTTCCACGATTTGTGCCTATAATATGCGTGACTATTGACATGTATGATTAGTTGCAATGCAGAGATTAATGCTAACAGAGTTTGTAGCTGATCGTGATGAACAACACAAAGCTAACTCAATATCCAAAGCGAAGACGCATTTTGTGAAAATGAAATGGGCTGATAGAAGGAACAACATAGTTACTGGGGTTTATTTGATGAGACATTTGGAAACATTTATGGGTGATGGATCATCCAGTTGGAAGTGTGGATTGTCGACAAGGAAAAACACAACTTATGCGTGTCTTGGCGTGCGTTATTGTGCATCAATCCGAATTGTCACCGAACGTTGCTAAAGAAGATGTCCCACGGAGCTTCGCATTTTATCGTGAAATGACATTAGATCGAGTTTTAATGCAAATCTTGTTTTATTGGGTTGAATAATATTAGGTCTTAAATACCTTGATGTTGGGATATTATGCATTACATACATTAATGCTTTTTGTTTTAAATAAAGTAGAATGAATAATGTCAACATTCAGCAATTTATTATTAAATACTACGGTTTTAGATTATTTTTGTGATTTTGTTGAATATGTTGTTGTGCATGATTGCAATTTAATAAATATAATTTATGTGTACATAATTATCTCAATATCTGGGTATTAGGATCACGTATGATGAGATTATTAGTTGTACACACGAAGAAGATAAATGAATGATGATTGAAGCAGTATACATTTCATACAACAAATAATGTGTTATATTTGTTGTATATAATGCATTTTCAAATTATAACACACGACTTTGTATAAATATGTGTATGTGCACAACACATTATATTATTGTGCACTCTATAACAAAACAAGTGCACGATATATTTATCTTTTTTGTATGATATTCGCGTATGTGCACAATAAAAAATATTATTATGCACATTATATCATAAACGCATGCACAAGATTTTGTTGAAAATGTTGTTGTGCATGATTGTAATTTAATAAATATAATTTGTGTGTACATAATTATCTCAATATCTGGGTATTAGGATCACGTATGATGGGTTTATTAGTTGTACACACAGTAAGATAAATGAATGATGATTGAAACAAAAGTATGCATTTCATACAACAAATAATGTGTTATATTTGTTGTATATAATGTATTTTCGAATTATAACATTGCTGACTTTGTATATATATGTATATGTGCACAACACATTATATTATTGTGCACTCTGTAACAAAACAAGTGCACGATATATTTATCTTTTTTGTATGATATTCGTGTATGTGCACAATAAAATATATTATTATGCACATTATATCATAAACGCATTATATGTAATTATCTATGTACATTACATTATAAATGTAGATAAATAAGATAGTTAAAAAAAATATAAAATTAAATGTAATTACGTCAATTAAAACAAAGTATAATATGAAGACATAATGTATTGAGTGATGATAAAGGTTACAATATTAAGATATCAATCTTTATCATCAACTACGTTCGGACAATTCCTGGAATCGTGGTAACCAAGTTCGTTACATTTCCTGCATTTTCTTTTTGCTTTTTGAAGTTTTTCAATAGCTTGCTCTCTGTTTGACTTCAACCTACGACCACCTCGCCCACTACCCTTTGTTTTAGAAACATCTGGTGAAAGAATATCAATCTCAGTTGGTATAGGCATACCATAAAAATCCTCAATAGCCTCATTTTTATCCTTACTCGAGCATAATGACCTGTCCCATGTTGGAATACTTATCGCTCAAATCTTTCAATCAAATATAAACGATCTTTCGGATCAATATTACCTTCAACATGACCAATAATTTTACAAAGCTCAGGAAGAAATGATCACACTTGTAGAGGATTTCGCAAATAATTCGACCACCCATGTATGTATCGGCCATCCAACGCCTAATAATAAACTTTTGTGGAATATGCTTCATTTTGAGAGACTTCATGACGAAGAACAAGTGTTTGCACAACAAACCTTTCCTCATGAACAGCTTGCATGAACAAGATATATCATCTGACGTAACATTGTGGCAAACAAGAATATACCATCGACCTATCATCAACCTCAAAATAACTAGCATCCATATCCCGTTACATATCATTCATAACACACCTTCTATCCGCTGCAATAATTTCATTTTGAACATCAACAAATATCTTGTTGGTGTAAATAGACGCCATATGTGTCTCAAAATCTAGATCAATCTTCATGTCAGGGGAGTGTGTATGGTCAGCATATGTCAATTGATCATAACCACTACTGTTTGTGGCTCCATGGAATTATGAAGTGTAGATACAAATCTACAAGGTTAGAATCACTATTCAAAATAGACCAAAAACTATTTGGCTCTCCGATGAAGATGTTGTCCTAAATAGACCACTCATACTTATGTCATGAAGACACTGGAATCCGAATTTACGCAAATTAAACATATCAACAAACCACTTATGACCAACAATGTCATATTTCTCCATCACTTGCTGCCATTTGGAATCAAACACTCAAGGTTCATCCAAATCTGTCCAAACAACATCATCAAAATCTTGTTTGAATTTGCACTATCCCTTAACGGCGAGGCAACTTCTCGACAACCTTCATCATTATATGCCACATACAAAACATATGTGCGGAATTAGGCCACACGTTTGCAATTGCAATTTTCAGGGCGGGGTCTTGATCTGTTGTGATTACATTCGGATGTTTTCCCATGCATTCATAAAATTTGGACATCACCCAAGAATAAGATTCAACATCTTCATTAGAAATTATAGCTTCAGCAAATGTAACACATCTACCATAGTTGTCTCTACCGGTAAAGGGGGTAAAAATCTTTTTATACCTATGGGAAAAAAACAACAAATATCTTTAAATGTTAATTACATAATAAGTATTGGTTAAAATAGTACTACTGACGTGCATAATTAAACATGATGTAATGCACAATGTACAAAATGTAAATGAATAGGACGCAACTGTACTTAATATGTACATGCACAATGATTGCAATTATCTACTGACGTGCATACTTAAACGAGATATAATGCACAATGTACAAAATGTAAATGAATATGAAGCATCGGGACATAATATATACATGCACACTGATTGCAAATATCTACTGTCGTGCATACTTAAACGAGCAATAATGCACATTGAACAAAATGTAAATGAATATGAAGCATTGGGACATACATAAATACATGCACACTGATTGTAAACATAATAATTATATACACTTAACCATGAACAATATGACATACGATCTATGTAATAAAGATTTAAAAAAATAACCAAAATACTGATTTATGGGATAACCAAAACTAACCTGTTCATTCTGTATGTTGCATCAAAAGAAACAGCATCACCAAATAACTTAAAATTCTGTATGGATGTTGAATCAGCCCAGTATAAACGTGTAAGCCTACTTGCATCATCAACATCGTAACTAAACATAAAGCCATTGCAATTCTCACGTTTCCATTTAAAGTTATCCAACAACATTTGAGCATCTACACCATTAACAGACATCCGTAAGTCACGTTTGTAATTCTTGAAGTCGACAATAGTACAACCAACATCTTGGTAGCTACCAACAATCTCCTTGAATATACGAAAACTCTTGCTTGGGCCAATGTTGGCTTTTATACCCTTCTCAATGAACATTTGATGCATATAATCAACCTTACGATTACTTTTCATGAGGTGACGATAAGCATCAGGTACCATTTGATGTGTGTGACCCTCAATAAACTTATGAATCTTATATCCAACTCCAGCTTCGAACCGAAACACAATACGTGCCATACACCCAACTCTGCTAGATAATCTATTACGTTTCTGATTTGAAGAAATAACATCATTAGGATCATTATAACCGACGTTAGAATCCTCACGAGTACAGAGAATGGACCTAAACAATATGACTTTACTGTCACTCGAACGTTTTATAGAGCTTTTTCTCGTCTCAAATCCACAAGCAGATGCATATACGTCATAGAATTCCTCTGCTTCCTCTAAGTTACGGAACGCCATATGTAATTTGGGCTTTTTTAGTTCATCACAAAAAGGTATAATAAAATCAACATCAGTAACACTTCATTTTGGATATCATTACCTGCAAAAACAATTTATAAACATTATATATTTGTAAACATGTTTGTGCATGCTGTAGCATGTAATTAATCGTATGTATATAAATGATGCTCTATAGTTAGAACAGTTCAAATTTCTGTAATATTTTAAAATAATTTAATTAATCATGATGTTGGTATAATGCAAACTGTGCTATATGATACTCTATAATGCATGCTTCATAATGTCAATATGAAGATCACCATAACAGAATATGCCAAAATTTAAATAATAAATTAATTTTACAACAAATTTATACAGAATTTAATTAAAATACATTGTTGTTTTCTGTATGAACAATGTTTATAATTAACATCATTATGCATGCTGTATAAAGTTAATATTCATTGTCAAACAAAACTTAATAAAACATCAAGTATTCGTGCCCATATAAATCCATGATGGTCAAACAAGAGACAATACAAATATAAAGCAACAAAATAATAGAAAACAAACCATCGGACGCCATTTTTGCAGAAAACTCGAAGAAACGTATATGATGGTAATGATTTGTTTTAATATGGATAATAATAGTTATCAATTAATAACAATGGAAACAATATATAAGGATATGACATCCCATAATTAACGCAACGAATCATATGAATTAGCAAATATTACATAAATATCTTTTTATCTTCTATATTAGGTAATAACGAAAATAAATCAAATGTAATCTAAACCGTTTGATCGTGATTAATTAACAATCAGGATTAGTTCCTAGTTCCTATATTATTTGAGGTTCTCATTGATCCATCCCCTATATATATATATATATATATATAGGGAAGGTTAACGATGAGAACCATTTTTAATGAGAACATGAGAATGAATATGCTATGAAAGTAAATGAATATCTTGCGAAGTTAATGAATAAAAAATAGAATTTTCGCCTCTCATGGGATTGAACCCGTGAAAATTCAATTTTGGATTCATTAACTTTCGCAGCAGTATTCATTAACTTTCATAACATATTCATTTTGTTTTTCGTAGTTCTTAGTTCTCACGTTAAAATTGATTCTTATTTGAACCTCACTCTATATATATATATATATATATATATATATATATATATATATATATATATATATATATATATGGAAGAGTTCAAATAAAACCTATTTTTTCGTAAAAACCTAAAAACCAATGCACTTTAAATATAAAGTTAATGCACTTTATGTATAAAGTTACTGCACTATAAAATATTGATGAATAGTATTGGCTTTTACCATAACTCAAGGGTACATTAGCTTTATACATAAAATGCATTAACTTAATTTATACGTAAAATGTATTGGTTTTTAGGTTTTTACGAAAAATAGGTTTTTATTGTAACTCAACCACATATATATACATATACAGAGAGAGAGAGAGAGAGAGAGAGAGAGATGGGATGGATCAAGTATGAATGAAATTATTTGTAATAAATAAGAATAAATCTATGACATTGATTTTAGTAAATCTATAGCCAATATTAATTTACGCTATGTCAGTAGTTCATAACTACATATGCTATATTTTAAATTTGTTAGATTAATTAAAATTTATATTAGTAATTTTGTTCCTTGATTTTAGGGATTTATTACAATCTAGTTTGTGCAACAATAAATTGAGCGTAATATATGTTATAAATGTGCTATAGACTATCTTATGCATGTAACAATCAACATTCAACCTTCAATAAAAAAAAAGGAAAAACGTACAACATTTAATTCTACGAATAATGCAATATTTTCATTATATATGTAAAACAAATTTATACAATATGTGCTATATTTTGTGAAGATTTGAGAGAGACTATCACAGCCCGGTTTGGCTGAACCTTACCGGACCGTGACTTGGGGTTTGGATTAAGTGAATATGAAAAGAATAAGGTTTCCAACTTATTTCATCTACGAAGAAAATATAGATGTTCCAACAGAAACGGAAATCATGACGGAGCAAAATAGCTTATATATATAAGATGGTTTCAAAGGTTCAACAAAACAGTAGCTTTTACAAAGCTTAACACGTAAATGTAATATAATGTAATCTCAAGAATTTTGGCAATGAATAAAGCGTGTGAGACATGCATATGAAGATGCATTCTCAAAGCGAACCAAAATACTTCAGTACTACTTGACAAAGAACTCCGCTCAACTCCGCCTGCTCCATCACCGCTCAACCCGCACATTTAAAACAAATATGCGGTGAGTACAAATAATGCACTCGGTGGACACATTGCCGAAAACATTTTACTTACGAATATTGTCACGCCCTCGCCACAAGAAGACACAAGGGTTTTGTTTGAAAAGGCCTGTGCATACAAAATACATTTTTCATTTCTCAAAATCATCGCCGCCGACATTTTCATATCACAACAACCACAACGATATTCCAAGTCGGCATGGATAAAGCGCGGGAGGAGGCCTCCCTACACCGGACGCAACTAACCGCCCAATGTTCAGAGCATGACCGCCCAATGTTCAGAGGCCCAACACGTGTACACAACCCTAGCTGGAATTTCTACTTACACCTCCACCTGGGATCCGATTCAGAACTTCCTCGTTGCCCGGGTAACCCGAATGGACATATACAAAACTCAAAACATTTTCGGCAGACAATATCGTATCTCAACATTTTCATAAGAAAGCAGTAAAGCAATAATAGTAAATACTTTCGAAAAAGCTTGTAAAAATCTTTTGAAAAGAGTGCCCACCTCGAGAACTTATAGTTCTTACGTCACTAGTACTTAATTATCGTCTTCTTTCTCCTCTGAGCAGGAACCTTTTTCAATGTGAGAAACGAAGTTTAGTACATCGCTATACTTTTTGATAGAGACGAACATCGTCTATAACGTCCTATGCATCAAATAAGGCAAATGTCGGACTTATATTGACGTTTCCTAATCAAAATGATGTCGATTATGACATCGCTCATCATATAAGAGATATTCCATCTCTTTAGTATATGATGTACGTTTTAATGTACTTACGTAACGTAAGTTACATTGTTACTAAACGTACTACGTCACATAGATCGCGTTTTATAATTTCGTGCCCTTTGACCTTGGTCAATGTTTTTGGTCAACCATTTTGACTTGGTCAACATTTAGTCAACAATTTTGACTAAAGTCAATATTTTGACTTTTTAATTCCTTTTATGTAATTCTATTATTTTATGTGCAATTCTTGTTCTAAAAATTCCCATAAAATCATAATATGTTTAAAACATCATTTTGGATCATATTATGCAATTATATCTCATAAAATAAATTTATAACATTAATACACATAACTCATCGTTTTCGAAAACCTTAATTAAACTAAGCAAACAATTTCCAAAAATTCCAATAAAATCACATAACACATACTTATCTATAAGCATCCTTACTATAACATAATTTTTATTTATTGTGAACTATTCAATTTAATTTTCCTAAGTCACTTTTGAAAATTTGGACTTAGGTCCAATAAATTCTTAACAATTCCAATAAATTCATGCAACACTATATTATGATTCTACACTTTCAATATGTTATGATAACACTCAAACATGGATTATATCTCAACATAATATCATGTTCTATAATTTTCGAAATTCATAGACTTAGGTACTAAAGTTTTCCAAAAATTCTACATAAATTCTTATAAGCTTATTTAATACCCTAGATCATGATTTCATACTCAAATTAACAATTAAAAATCATACTTATCAACATATTACTCCCTTAAGTTTTCGGTCATTATATAAAATTTAATATCATGCTTGATTTTGTGATATAATTATACTACATGCTCAATAACATCATATAAATACAATTTCTAAACATATTGGCACAAGTTTCATATTTTTCGAAAATCACACATATAACTTAAGCTTTTAACATAAATTCTAACGTATATACGAAGCTTGTAAGATTTCTAACCTCTCGATCGATTCGATCGACGCGTCGTGACGTATTCCTTTCTATGATCAAGAGCACTTCAAGAACACTCTCTTATTTTATTTTTCTCTATTTTCTCTCCTATTTCTTCCTATTTTGGTTATGAGCTTATGGGAGGGTGATCTCCTATTTATAGGATTTATGAGATGATCTTAATTATTACATTTTAAAATATCTAATGTACACTTGTACAAAATCTTATCTTTATCCTTATCAAATCTTATCTAAATCATTATCATATCTTATCTTTAATAGGTACATTGAATCATTTATACAACTTGCATCACACTTGTCCTAAAATAATTAAATTACAAATTTTATAATATATTTGTGGCAATTTTCGGCCATTAGGGGAACAACACAATAGGTTACTTGTTTTAATTGAATTCTAACTCTACTTTACACCTAATAACATGATAAGATCACAATCTTATCCTTTCATTAATTATAGTATGATATTTATATCCATTTCACACCTAAATATCCAAAAATTTCGGCACTTTATATAATAATATGCCAAATATTTTATTTTTCTCCAATTAATAGCTATGTGACATAATATTGATCTTAGATAATAATTTATATCATAAGAAAATTAATTAAGATCAATTTCATGTACTAATGTAAAGTTATCGGCAAATAATTCAAAGCTAAGGATAAATTATCAAACTATGATTCTTTTCATAAAAATATTATTTTCATGAGTAATTATATAAATATAATGATATTATATCATAAAATAAATTTTTGAAACAATTCTTAGTATTTTCCCAATTTATTTCGAAAACTAGGGTTTCTAGGAATTAAATTTCACAAAATTCCATTCTTACCCTATTTTTATTAATTTCGAAATTTCTATAATTTTTGTGAGATAAGATTGATCCAGAATCATGATATTTATCAAGTATATAATTAAATAAATTATTTAATACAATTATCACATTAAATTATGATTTTCGAAAAAATCACATAAAATCATACCCATTATTTCGAAAATTGTATGCTTCTAGAGCCTAGATATTATTTCCTATGATACTTATCACATTTCTACATATTTCTAAGAGATAAACATTATCTCTTAATCCATCATGATCTTATCTTATCTTTTAATAAAATATCTTAACAAGCTTATCTTATCTCTAATGTCATTTTCAACCTTATCACTTACACCTCATGCTTGGGTATTAAAGATAATTATCTTATCATATAATATAAGATAAACATGACAACTCATCACATAAAATCAAGTGATCATATAATAATTCACAAAATTAATTCTTTATACACTAAATTTTCGAAAATCACCTTTAAATAAGGAAAAATATTTCTTTTTCTTCCTTAATGTAAATAATATCCCAAATATACTTAAAAACATATTTAAAAATTATTTCGTTCAAATTTTCAAGAGAAATTTCGATTTATTCAAAATCGACAATTACCGACGTTCACTTTCATACTGCTTCTATCGCATCGTTCCTTCTTTATTTTCGAAATTTTTAAGCCCAGAAATTCGGGGTATTACAGAGACGGATGAATGCTTATGATTAAGGAAGGTGACGAGATTTATGGGATGATGTATTTTTTAATACCATTTTTTATTTCTTATCCGTAAATCACAATAAATAATGACTGACATCACTAATTAATTTTAATTTAATCTGGACAGTAAATTTGAAATTGATCTATGACTATTATATATTCTTATTTCTTACATAATTAAGCATTCTAACCGAATGGTGGAACACCGCATCTATGATTAATTGTCTTAAAATAACAACTTTGAGGCCATTTTGCAATTACAATTAACATGAACACTTCGTAATGATCTCAATTACAACTCTATTTTTAACGATTTTATAGTTACAGTACTCCTAAATTTCTTTCCAGCAAAATTTGTCCTATAACATGTCATTGAGTAATCCTGTCTATACACGCCACGTGTTCAGCCATGTATAGACTGACCATAAAGATAGAGAAGAAGATAGAATTCTCGCAAAAAAGTTAAGAATTTGTATAATAATTAGCCTCGTTTAAAATGGATGGTCAGTAAATTTGGCAGCAAACTATTTTAGAAGTCCATAACCATTAGAGATGTCACCTGTGACGTGATCTTCCAATGGGGCTAGCCTGGCCTGGCTGGCCTACCCGAACTGGGCTGATAGGAGCTCGAAAAATTTGAGCCTAAATGACCCCACGTAAAAAGCATGAAAATCTTAGGCAAAATAAATCCAATAAATTTTGATTTTAATGTACCGCTATTTGATTCACATAAATGATAACAAGTCTCAAGTCTTATCGTGGTTTAATAGTCACGTGTTGAGTTATAATAAAATTTATTTTTGTAAGAATTTGAAAATCAATATATTTATGTATAAAATTAATGTATTATTGAATTCTAGTAAAGATAATATTGTTTATCAATATTTCGTAATATATTAAGGTAGTGTTACTTTTCATGATTATTATTTTGAAGGATTGATTATTGATGGATTAAATGTGTGATAAGATAATTTTATATATCAATCCTTTGTTTACTACAAATGATTAGTGAATGATTAAACATGGGATAAATAATTCTCCTTTATTTGGATGATTATTTCAATCCTACCTATATTGGTTGGATTAAAATTAATGAAGAACAATTCAAATGATTAAAATAATCTCGAGCTTTGTGATATCCTCAAATATTAATCCTTAAAAGTAAACACTTGATTAGGTTGGATTAATTTTATCTATCCAACCTAATCATGCAAAGTAAACACTACCTAACTTTATATATAAAATGATAAATATCAGTTTATGTCCAAATATTTTACGATTTTTACTTAATGTTTCAATACAAGTATATTACTCCCTCCGTCCCGTCCAAGACGACTCATTTCTTTTCGGCACGGTTATTTAGGAGAAGGAATAAAGTGGTTAAAGTGATAAAAAGTATGTAAGACCCATAACTTTTGAAGAGATAATTATTTCCAAAAAGGAAGCAGTCATCTTGGGTGGGAATTCAAAATTAATACGGCCATCTCGTGGGACGGATGGAGATTATTTTGATCATTAACGTTTGTAAAATTTCTATTAATCTTATGTCGATCAATTTCCAACCTCCAAACGTTTATGTAGCTAAAGAAGTTTCATGTTTGACTCCAAGTTAACATAAAAATAAAATAAAACTTTGATTCTAGAATCCAAACCTTTATCACATATAAAATATTATATCTAAAATATATTGATTCTTAAATTCTTATAAAAAAATATATTTCTATTTGATCCCTTCACTGCTAATCACACAATATAACCTGACCCACTAAAGTACTTAGTTAGCCAAGTTAATTTTAAAAACCTTAATTTTTCTCGAAGGAAATAGACGATTGTCGATCTTAAATTTATTAACACCTCCATCAACTTATCATTATAACTTTTGTTAAGTTGTTATTCCACTCGACTCTTTCCTGAAAAATCGAACGCACGATTACCTCCGAAAATCCCCTAAATCAAAACCCTAACTTGGTCTTATTTTCGATCTTATCTCAGTTGTGCTTCTGTGAGAACCAATTAGAAATAGTAATATGGAATCCTGGATCCCACTGTTGCAGATTTTCGTAAATTCCTAAACCCTGAGACCGAAGCTTCAAAATGGTTGCAGGAAATGTTCAACCCTCCTGCATCCAACTCCCATCCCATTTCCACCACATCTTTCCTTTCCTGCTTATGAGACCTTCAGCCACCGCTTCTGCTCTACATTCTTCTCCACAAGAAAAAGGTGAATGTGTGTGTGTGAAAATGCATTTAATTTGTGTTTGCAGTTGATAAAGCTGTTATTTTGTTCAAAAAGTTAATTTCTTGTTCATTTGATGATCAGGGTTATGTGGATTCAGACACTGCCGAATGTAGTTCAGGCCCGAATTTTATCGTTTCTTGCATATGAACATCAGAGATTTTGCAGAAAGGAATTGTGTAGACTTGCTAGGATTTTGCTGAGTGAGGGCAAAGGGTGGAATTTTGGGTGAAAAAGCTGCCAAACAGCTGCTTGACTTGGTATCTGTGTCTAATTATCAATGGCTTTCTCATTTGAATTTGGACCCGAAGAGGAAACGGCGGAGGATGAGTTTTATTTGATGCCGGATTGGCTTAGGGATGCTGCTAGAGATAATGAATCAGTGTTTCCTTGGCTCCCAATGTCGGCTGATGAACTAAGCGATAAAATGACCTTGACTGGTAGTGGAGGTGATGGTGAAGATTTGCTGATTGATGTTGAGGAGAGTAAACAGGAACATATTGATGAAGTGATGCTAGAGATCGGTGAGGATGACTCAAGTTTGATGGTGCTATAGACATTGAAGTTGAAAAAGTGGCGAAATCTTTGAAAACAGAGCTTCTACATATAGAGAGTAGTTTGAAAGCTGTGGAATTGGCTAAGGAAATTCGCAAGCTTTGTTGTAAGGGTAGAAGAAACCTGTCAGTGATTTTGAATTTGATTGAGCCATGGTGTGCAGATGATGAAACTGCAGCTGTTTTAATGTCTCATTTGTCTGATGGAAATGAAGCTGATGAGAGCAATTGGCCAGCTCATATCTTGTGCTCCATAGTACTCCCTAAGTTTCTAGTCCTGAAAGAACCATCTTCTCGTGTGCTGGTGAATGCAACAATAGACTACTGCCGGGCTCATCAAAGGGCTGCTGAGTATGCCCTCTTGTTTCCATTAATTCTACGGAAGGCTGGTGTAAACAATCCCATCTGCGATGTGATCACTAGAGTAGTTAGAGAATGCCTGCATCCTGCTCATGTTTCTGCATTTTGTCAAAAACTCCTCATCAAAGATGAAGACTTGTGGAGATTCATCTGCCTTCCCTGCCACCGGTGTTTGATTGGTGAGGAGTTGGTGTGGACAGAGTCATTATTTAGCTTATGGCGAAACATTTTGGATCATAATGTTCATTTGATGCAGGACGCAGTTGATCAACTTGTTAACCAGGTTTGCAAGTATAGTAATAGGTATTCAAAATCTTTAAAGTTTGCCAATTTTGTGCTATGCCTAGTAAACAAATGTACTCCGTTGTTGAGGCCACATAAGCTTATTTTAACTGAGGCTGTTGAGAACTCTGACACCCTGGTTACCAAATCAATACTGTCAAAACTGTCTGCTTTGTAGTTTCTCTTATGAAACTTCACAAATGTAAATTTGTGGTAAAAAATCTGAACGAAATTTGACTCCAAGTTCTAAATGTACTGTGCTTTTCCAACCTGCTTACCTGAGGGAAATATTGTGATTATTTTTCTTTTTTGCCCAATTTGAATTCAGTGCAAACATGAATTGCGGAAACCCGTTATATCTTCTGTTATGAAAAATAGCCTTACTACGCCTTAGTTTGAGAGACCGTTTTTCTTCTTCTGGCCGCATCTGTAGAATGATTCCTGCACATTAGTTAAAAAATTCTATTAGTGGACTGGTGGATGGTTTAGGATGTTCACAGGATAGCAGAAGGATAAACCTGGCTATTCATTTTCAATGAACTCGTACATATTTGTTTATGTGGAATGAAGATGTGAGTGCCAATGAGAAGATGAGAAAGGATCCATTAGTCAATAGACTCAATACATTTTAAACTTCTTGTCTTGCAAATAATCTTACATTCAGTTTAGGGAGCTGAGAGTGAAGGAACAGTAGTTGATAGCAACTTCTAGAACTTTGAGAGAGAGAAAAAGAAACTGATGAGAGGAAAGTACAAGCTCAGGGTGTAAGTTACTCGAGTGTGTATTCTGAGTAGCTATCAGTTTGGTGACAGTTCCAAGTTCCCACTAGCCAAGCTGCTGAAACCAGATTAGCTCTTAGCATAAAGGCTCGTATTACTGGAAGCAACTATCATCCAGAACTAGAAGTAAGAGTTTGGGAGCAGGTGATAGTATGGCATCTCCTGCAGGATTGTAAAAGGGTGCAACAGAAAGCCTGTTTCCGTTCTTCATAGCCATAACACGGTCCAAGAGGTACTCTTGTATACTCCATTACTTATAATTTGCACCTGGTTATCAGTGTTGGCAAATATTTTGTTATTCTTGCAAGGTGAAAATTTCACCGATTTTCCATGTTTGAAAAACTCAAGACCTGCTACTTGATCATCTTGAAGCGGGAAAATGATATTGAAACCTCCAGCATCCAAGATATATTGCCACTTCCATTCCCAATGAAGAAATGCTTCCATTTTTGTATTCTTCTATATTCCCAGGTTCTCACACATGAACTCCGAGAACTTTTCTGCAAGCTTATTATTTTGTCTATGTATACATCCATTGCTTTGCTGCATGTACGTTTACTTGCTAGCCAAATAAACTCAAGACAGTTGCGGATGAGCTTTTTTTTGTAATCCTTATCATAGATGCTGGATGATATTTCATTTTGGCATGCATGTTTGATCAATTTTGGTTTATTTGCAGAGAAATATTCTTCTGATAAATTATCGGAGGTCTTCATAGAGGCTGGTGATTGCTTTGATGGTAAAACTTGGTCGGTGCCTAATGTACAACGAGCTCACCCAATGTTGCTCGTTCACATATCCGTTGTTCTCTGAAACCTTAGCCATCTTCGCATAGAAGGCTCCTTTCAGATTATTTTTATAGTGATGGTTCACCAAAAGCTTCTCCTTCTCCCTGAGCTCTTTGTCAATTCCATTTCCATGGTTTTCACTCTGCAGGTAATATGGAAAATGAAAATCCTGTTAGTTTGCAAGAAGTTATGCAGTAGTTTAATTGGAATAACTTAGAACCCCAATTCCTACATGTTATAGAGAGGATTTAAGAATTTGCTCGTTATGAAGATATTTTGAAATTCCTCCACATTCTCTTCTCTTGTCATTATTCAACTAAATTCATAATTTTATATGTATATAGAAGACCCCCTACTCCTTTGAGTGAATTTCGTTCTGGGATACTATTTGGGAACCACGTGATTAGAATTCATTGAATCCTTCAAACTCTTAACTTAAATCCAATCATTCAGTCCAAATCAAAATTACTTGTTTGATGAGTTCATTTCACGTACAAATTTACTTGTTTACACCAGCTACAGAAATTTGCTTGTAATGAATCAAGACAGTGAAATAAAATGGCTGTTAATAAGCACGATTTTTATTTTTTTTGAAACGACCACTTTTAGATATTTAATTGAATTTCATATGCATTAATTATTTGATTTAATAAATGTAAAGTCTCCTCAATTTCACGTTCATAATAAATAAACTATAAAAGCTGAACTTATTTATCTTTAATAAATTTAATTTCCATAAACCAAATGGTGAAAAGAGCTGAAAGCAAAGGTTTCCTTTCTAGATCATATATTTTAATTTTATATATTTTCTTCGCTCACAAAAAGTTTGATTTAATTTCTTTTTTGTCATTCACTAAAAATTTGCATTTTTCCTTTTGGACATGCCCCAATAATTTATATTCTCAATCTATCTATTTATTTACAAAAATATCACTTTACACTTACAATATGTGACATTTTCTTTCTCACTTTACATTTACTATAATTTATTAGAACGCGCACCGTTAAAAGTAATGCAAATTTTATGGATAAAGGAGTATTATATAAATTATAGTGCAAATTTTGATCTCATGGTGACCTTTCAATTTAAATTTTCAAATATTACAATATGTCATGTACTTATCATATTGTTTACTTGATAGTTCGAGTCAAAATTTTCAGCCAGTTGAAGCGCCGGAAGTCGATTTGGCATTATAAAATAATATATGTAATAATTTATGTCAAATCAACTTCCGATGATACTCATCATTTTCAGTTGGTGAAAAATTTTACCGAGCTATTAAGTAAACAGAGATAAGTACATGTTATATTTGTAATATTTACAAATTCGGACTAAAAAATCACCATCAGATTGAAATTCGGATTATAATTTAAGAATAATCCAAATTTTACTTTACTTTGGAATAGATTGGTATTGTTTTTACAACTAAAAGTCTCTCTGTTATTATGGCTCGAGACTATAGATTACTATAAGTATGGTATAGATGGAGTATTATGATACTCAAGACTCATGTTATTAAAGGGCCAGTATAGTTTTATGGCCCGAACATTGAAATATTTTCAAAAAATAACTTGAACTTTCATTTATTTTTGATCTGAAAATTTTAGTTTTGGCCACGATTGCGAATCTCACTTCAAAAATTGAATCAACTTATCGCATTCTCTCATATAATATATAATAAATGAAGCGGTTGTTTTTACCACCTCATATCGATTCCACATCCATGTCATTCCACATCATTTATTATATATTCTATGCAAGAATCATATATACTGATTCAATTTTTCGATACAAAATAGATGGTTGCGAGACAAAATTAAAAATTTCAAAAGCCCTAATAACATGTACAAACAAAAGGCCATTTTCAACGAACACCTGCTATCTTTTCTTTTTTTTTAACAATCAACATATAAATTGTAACTATTATGATATTAGCTCTTAAGTTTCTATAATGACAATACAGAAATTCAAGTCAGGATAAATTCATCATAACAAAACGAGTATGCTTCAACTAAGTTTGCCAAAAAAAATACATCACATCAAGTTCCTTATAAATTGAAAAAAAAAATTATTATTCCTTCAATCCCGTTAATATTGATTCATTATTTTTGAACATGTAAATTAAAGAAATTTGTATTATATACATAAAATAATGTATATGATAAAATTCGAAATATTTTTTAATATAATTTTTATTTCTTTTATAGAATAGATCCATAATAATGGACAACAACATTAACGTTCACGGAGAGTTATTATTTATACATAATAAAAACACTCGTTCCAATTTGGAACACTTTACGAGGCAAACAAGCCACCTGGAACAACCAGCGCACAAGACGGCGCGTCGATCACACGCTCCGTGGCCCGCGTGGCACCAACATACTCTCTTTTGCAGATCTCAAGCGCCGAGTATCTGGGATGAGTAAAGTTGAGAAACTCCTTTTATGTGATTCACTCCACCGCCACCATCTCCACCTCCGCCGTCTCTGCTAACTTGCGTGGGGGCACATATCTCCCGCACTAAACTAATTTCCCCCTTTTCTTGCCGAAACAGTTTGAAAGGAGTAAATAGAAAAGATGCGAACATTTTTCGCTCTCATGATTCTCTTCTATTTCTTTTTGTCGCCGCTCATCGCCGGTGACTCGATTCTTGAAACCGGCGGAGCTAACGGTACGGCCTCAAACGATACGGCCCTGCGAAAGGAGAATACTCTTGCCGATATGATTGATCACGCATTGGAGAAAGAGTTCAACGAGACTGATGAACTCGCCGACGGTTAGTGTAGATCTCTGATGATTGTACTCCGTGCTTTGCCTTACATTGCCAATTAATGCTTATTTTTATGCCGTTTTGCTTTTCCTTGAATTCATGTGTTATCTGATGTACATATGTTAGGTTCTCCTGAGTTGCATGAACTAATAATGTAGGTTTTTACCTTTTCTGGCTTGTTGCCCTTATTTTTATACATTTAAGTTCTTACGATAATATTCAAAGGTTCTATTTTTGTACATTCTTTTGCACTAGAATTCGGTTAAAAGTTCTTTGAGGCCTTAAGGTTCATGGTAATTTGACAACATTTGAATACCAATTGGCAAATATGTATAGCGTTTCCTAAAGTTTCAAATGAATATAGTTAGAATTGTTTTGGGTGCACATTAATAAGCTTTAGGACGTGGCAATGAAATTAATGCAAGATGGAGACATGACAAGAGACTTCTCTCTGACAAACTGGTAAAATCTTGGTTGATTTGGTGATTCTGGAAAGTGTATCCCTATATGAAGTTGGGTTTCTTGAATTGAGACTCAACAAGAAGTTGATTGATGTGTTTTAAACCATTGAGTTGATTGCACATAATAATGTAGGAACTCACATATCTTTTGGAAAGAACATATAACTTGAGTTTGTGATCACCCTATCTCTTTACATTTGCAGTCAAAGATCATGCAAGCTTCAACAACAGTGTTAATGAACAGCAGGTTTATTTCTTGCCTTATAAAATCTTCTATGTCAAAACAGGCTTATATTTGTATCTGTAGACATATTTAGCTATTTTGAAAGGGTGACCAACTTTTGAGATTTCGAAGTTGATGGAGCAGCGCCGGGTGGATTAAAAGTGTACACCCGGCGCCGATTCAAGAACGCAGCAGCAGCAATTTGATGGGCCAGGGGCCAGAATAGTTATTTTATTTAATTGATTCAGTTCTGTCTTTTAATTGATTAACGGGCCTTTGCCTTATGCATGGGCCTTAGTAGGGTTTAGTATTTATATTTCCTTTCCTGCTGAGTTGAGATTATTGAGAATTTTATTGGTTTAGCGGATTAACGCTATGGCAGAACATCTTGTTCTGATTTCCTCTTGGAGGATTTATCTTTCAATTTACGTTTCTTCCATTCTTCTGTCTTCACTCTATCAAATTGGTGCGGTGAACGTGGATTTCATTATGGCGACGCAAAAGGAGCGACTCGACTAGGTAGAGAAGACGATAGTGGACGTACAAGCAGCGATTGGAGGATTGGAGGTAACAGTGGGGGACATGCAGAAAACCCTAGCTGTTATTTTAGCGAGGCTACCGGAGGAGAAAGAACACGGGAGATCCAACGACTCAGGCAGCGGGGAGAAAACTCCTGGGAATTTTGCTTCGAAAACAGGCAGCGGCACTCCACGTATGGACCTACCGTTGTTTGACGGAACAGACCCCATCGCTGGCTAGCCCAAGCCGAACAATATTTTCTGGTACATCGTATCCCAGCCGAGAGAAGGTGCAATTGGCGCCATCGCCATGACTGGCCGCCGATGTTTTGGGCGCATGGGTGTGCGCCGCCGGCTATACCATGGAATCGATTTACGCGGAACCGATAGAGCGTTTTGGTGACAGTTCGCCATTAACGCCTTATGAGGCCATACACGTAACCCGTCAAACCGCTCACTAGAAGACTACTTGTCCCTATTTGAGGAGGCGAATCGCCCAACTCCCGGACCTACCCCGAGCAACTGTTAGGTATGTTTCGGGCGGTCTGCAACCAGCTATCCGAGACCGCATTTCGGACTTCGAGATGACTGATGTGTTCGCCACCATCAGATTAGCACGTCGAATAGCTCGATCGCAGAAGACGACCAACATATCATCGAGAACTGGATTCACCGCAGAACTTTCACGTGATCTGTTTCATCCTACCATGGTCCTCCAACGAATATGAGTGGGTCTCAAGAACCGGACATCGGACTCAATTTTCCTCGTCGGCATCGCCTCGGTCCATGGGAGGTCGAGCTCACGACTTAGTCCGAACAATGAAGGAGTACATAGCTAAAGGAAAGTGCTTCAAGTGTGGGGCAGTGCCCCACGCACAGGTGTCGCCAAATCACTCATGGTGATCTTGGATGCGGAGGACGACATGGAGAGACAATTGATCTAGAAAGCAAGATAAAGAGACGGAGATTCGAACCATGAAATGAATTGCAAGAGCTACAACTCTCCAAATTATCATCAAATGGGTTCGATGGGCGAAGACCTTGAAACTATTCAAGAGAGTGGTCGACAAACAACTGCTGACCATGGTGGATAGCGGTGCTAGTCATCGCTTCATAGATGAACATGTTGCTAAGTTTCGAATTTGCGGTGGAACATACATCGAGTTTTCGATCGTTTCTGGGATGGCACGACAATGCGCACTCGTGGAGTTTGTAAAATGCCTTTCCTCATCTCTAATCATATATTTCATATTACTTGCTATATCTTCATCCTTCGCAGTGTTGATGTTATACTCGGTGTTTCGGTTGGCTACATTGGGCGATGTGACTACCAATCGGGCGAAGCTCACGATGGAATTCGAGATTGAAGGGAAGAAGGTGTATTTCTGGGTGATCCATCTCGACCCGACGAGCTTGTGTCCGATCGATCTTTGCTCTTTCGAGCTGATGATGGAATGTGGCTATTATGGGCCATGGACGGACCAACTTTCGACCGCCACCGCTAAAACACTACCACCGACGCGTGAGAGCAGCGAAATAAAGCAGTGCTCTCGAATTTCAGCGGTCACTACGGCCCCGCGGGTCCGCCTCCAACTCGACAAGATGATCACCGGATTCCGCTTTGGAGGAACACCTCCGTGTCTGCTCGCCGCACTGCTACAACCACTGCAAAAGATGAAATGGAGAGATTAGTAGTCGAGATGCTAGCGGCGGAATTATTCACTAGTAATAGTCCCTACTCCAGTCCGCTTTGCTTGTGCGCAAGAAAGATGGCTCTGGCGATTTTGTGGATTATCGTGCCTTAAACAAGGTGACCGTGGCGACAAGTATCCAATTCCTATCATTCAGAGCTTTTGGATGAATTACATGGCGCGAGGTGGTTCACCAAGCTGGACTTGCGTGCAGGATACCACCAAATTAGAATCGTACCGGAGGACGTTCCAAAGACAGCATTTCGCACTCACTCGGGCCACTACGAGTTCTTGGTTATGCCGTTTGGCCTTACTAATGCACCGGCTACCTTTCAGTGTCTTATGAACGACATATTTCGACCTTACTTGTGAAAATTTGTGCTAGTATTTTTTGACGATATATTGATTTACAGCACGAGTTGGGCCGAACACTTACTCCATATGCGTGAGGTACTTACTATACTCCATGCCCAGTCCTTAATTATTAACAAGAAGTGTGTTTAGGCGCATCGCAAGTTGAATATTTGGGCATATCGTTTCCAGCAAGGGGGTGCAGATGGACCCAGCCAAGGTTGGAGCAGTATTGAAGTGGCCGACTCCTACTTCTGTCAAGGGGTTACGTGGGTTTTTGGGGTCGACGGGCTATTACCGTCGTTTTATTTGCAACTATGGTAAGCTTGCCGCCCCATTGACTGCCTTGCTTAAAAAAGAAAAAGGGACGAAGGGATGGAGTTGGTCGGTCGAGGCAGAAAAGGCGTTTCAAGCCCTTAAAAAGGCACTCACATCAGCTCCAGTTCTACGCATGCCCGACTTCTCTAAAGCTTTTATTATCGAGTGTGATGCATCAGGTCGGGGCATCGGGGCCGTTCTTATGCAGGATCGACAACCAATAGCGTTTTTCGGCAAGGGCTTTCGTGTCGCTTACTCTAAATCAAGATATGAAAAGGAGCTCATGGCCCTTGTCCTTGCCGTCCAGCACTGGCGTCCCTATTTGATGGGCCGGCGTTTTGTGGTTCACACTGATCAATGCAGTTTAAAGCACTTGCTCGCCCAAGCCTTGACCACCCCAGCACAACAAAATTGGGCTGCCAAGCTTTTGGGTTTCGACTTTGAGATCATGTACAAGAAGGACGGACTAATAAGGCGGCAGATGCTCTCGCGACGGATGAGGAGCTAGAGTTGGGGCGGTGTCAATTCGCAATGGGTCAATTGGCTTGCCCTCAAGGGTGCGGTGAAGGCAGATCCGCGATTGTCGCAAATTATCGCGACACTGGAATCTGGTCAGCAGAGGCCAAAGCACTATAGTTATTCACAGGGGACACTTTTCTATAAAGGGCGGGTTGTTCTTCTCCGGACCGCTTGGTAACTTGATTACTAGCGGAATTTCATGCGACCGGGCGGTCATTCGAGGCTTTCGGACTTATCGCCGTTAGCAGCCATTATTTATTGGCCAGGCATGATGAAGTCTGTCACTAAGTATGTCGCTGCATGCGATGCGTGTCAGAGAAATAAGTACGAAACTAAGAGCCCTGCTGGACTGCTCAACCCGCTTCCCATCCCTACTAAAGTTTGGGATGACATTAGCATGGACTTTATCACTGGGTTACCGCGCTCTGGCGGATTCGATTGCATCCTTGTGGTGGTCGACCGATTCTCCAAGTACTGTCATTTCATGGGCTTGCGACATCCATTTACTGCTCGTTCTGTGGCTGATTTGTTTGCAAAGGAGGTGGTGCGGCTGCATGGGATGCCGTTATCGATAGTGTCTGATCGCGATCCTATTTTCATAAGTGCCTTCTGGCGCGAGCTATTTAAAACAGCAGGAACCACGCTGCGAATGAGTTCGGCATATCATCCCGAGACTGACGGACAATCTGAGGTTATGAATAGGTGCCTTGAAACTTATCTGCGTTGCTTTGCTTCCGAACGGCCTAAGAGTTGGGGGCAGTGGCTTTGTTGGGCCGAGTTCTGTTTCAACACAGGTTACCAGTCAAGTACCGGCATGACACCTTTTGAGGCCGTGTATGGGCGACCTCCTCCCCTTTTGGTTCCCTTCCTACCGGGGGAAATTAGGGTGCAATCGGTGGCAGACTCGCTTCGCGAGAGGGATGAGGTGCTTACTCAACTCCGTGGCCATTTGCAGCGTGCACAGGAGCGGATGGTGCGAGAAGCAAATAAGCATCGGCGGCCTTTGGAGTTTAAAGAGGGCGATCAGGTTTATCTCAAGTTTCGTCCATATCGCCAGAAGAGTTTGTTCTCTGCATCTTGTGTCAAGCTTGCCCCACGTTTTTTTGGGCCGTTCGAGGTGGTTGCCCGACTCGGCTCAGCAGCCTACCGTCTCAAGCTGCCGGAGAATTCAAAGGTGCACCCGGTTTTTCACGTCTCCCTACTAAAGTCAGCTGTGGGCGCAACACCGGTTTCGCCTACCTTGCCGGACGAGTTGTTGGCGGCTGAACCGCCGTTTATTCCGAGTGTTGTGTTGGAGCGTCGTAACGTGGTTCGTGATGGAGTTACAGTAGAGCAGGTTCTTATTCAGTGGTTGGGTTTAGGAGTTGAGGAGAGCAGTTGGGTGGATGTGGCAGATATGCTCGGTCAATTTCCTGACTTCAGCCTTGAGGACAAGGCTGTTTCGTCGCCGGGGGCAATTGATGGAGCAGCGCCGGGTGGATTAAAAGTGTACACCCGGCGCCGATTCAAGAACGCAGCAGCAGCAATTTGATGGGCCAGGGGCCAGAATAGTTATTTTATTTAATTGATTCAGTTCTGTCTTTTAATTGATTAACGGGCCTTTGCCTTATGCATGGGCCTTAGTAGGGTTTAGTATTTATATTTCCTTTCCTACTGAGTTGAGATTATTGAGAATTTTATTGGTTTAGCGGATTAACGATGTGGCAGAACATCTTGTTCTGATTTCCTCTTGGAGGATTTATCTTTCAATTTACGTTTCTTCCATTCTTCTGTCTTCACTCTATCAGAAGTGCTCTCTTAAACTAATTTCGGGCGGGCACTTTATTTCTGGCAACACAAGAATTAGATTTCAGGTACTTGGAGATATATTGAAAACCTGTGGCCAAAGCCTAAAGTTATTTTAAATCTCAACAGATCAAATCATGTAGTGGTTTGAAACCCTTTCTTATGCCGCTTTATGCACTTTGAATGCATTCCCTTAGATACCCATAATTTATTCGACTATAAAAACAAAAGAAGATATATTCCAGCCCTAGCACTTAATTGCATTTCACCTATCAGAAGAGAATGTAAGAATTATCATTTCTAAGTACTTCCACTGCAACTGAAAGTTAAATTAATATCAGCAAGTGTTGTGGTGATGTTTGGTCAGCATGAGTGTGCTTGCTCATTCTAGATTATGCTTTATATCACATACAGACGTAAATAATGTAATACAAATGAATTGTTAGGAAACCTCAGGGCATGAGATATGAATGCAGAGGTAATCATTCTATGCTTTTGCTTGAGGGGATTTTGGTTGATAATGCGACTTTATACAAATTAGATTTGCTTTTATAGAGCATTGAATTGCTCCTGTTCTTCTGAAGTTAAAGATAATTATGAGTTCAATGGTGTTATGGTCATATAAATTATCAAGCTATGCATTAAAACAACTTCAATCAAGTGCATTACTTTAAATAGTAAGAGCATTATCCAAAACATATTTTCTTTGCAACTACCCCCCCCCCCCACCACACACACGTCAATTAGTTGGCTGTGAGCATGTAATGTCTTGATATGCGCTTTTCAATTTCAATTTGGTGGTGTGTAATGTGCCTATTGAAACACTTCAACTTCTCAGGCAGTTCTGGAAACTGTTGCCAGGGTTAAGCCCAAGAAGAATGAGACAAAAGATGAAAAGTATACTTCCTGAACCTGTATCCTTCAAATTGACAGTCTGCTGTGTTCTGTTACTTTGACTTTTATTGATTTCTGTGACTGTGACTGTAATAAATTCAAAGTTGGAGGTTAGGTTGATACTTTTTTCTGACTTTATATTAGGTCATTTCAGTTCCATGATGTTTTTAATCTTGATAATGAGAACCAACCTGAAGAAACTCCAACCTTGATAGACAGCAAGGTACATATTACTTCAGCCAGTATTAGTTTCATTAGAAACTCCAATATTTGTTTTTGTTATGTTACTCCAGAATGTGATAAAAGTAATTTCTATAATTGCAAGTTCCGCTTTCTAGAAATGTTTGAAGTAGTTGATTCCAGCTATTGAAAATTATGCTCAGGACAATGTCTTCATTATGTCGAATCGCAAATCGAAATTTCCCATCTTACAGTTGGACCTAAGGTTAGACTTCTGACTTTCTCCCCAAGGTATCAGTTTTCATCATTCAAATCTTATATAAACAATCCAAAATTATGGTTTGTTGTTTCACAGGTTCATATCTGATCTAGTTGTTGTAATTGTTTCTGCAACCTGTGGTGGAATTGCCTTTGCTTGTGCTGGACAACCAGTAAGCTTCCAAGAAGCTTTATGCTATTTTTGCTGATTTTGGCAACTTTCTATTAATCGGTTATACTTGTTTTGGTTATTCCTGGAGAATTGCTGATGCTTTATGAAAGTTGATACCGCTGATCTTTGAATTTTCTGTGATGATCTGCAACTTTAACCTTGCAGGTTATAACTGGATATTTACTAGCAGGATCCCTTATAGGACCTGGAGGTTTTAGTATTGTCAGTGAAATGGTTCAAGTATGTGCTTTTTTTGCTTCACCTTTATGTTTGAGCTTAATATTAATATATTATTGCTTCTTTGCTGTTCTCTTACTCCTGTGAGAATGCGCTCTTTCTTGTTAAACGTTTGTCATGTCTCAAAGATAATATTTGTGCCTAACTGCTCATAGTAAGTGCCTGCAGGTTGAAACAGTGGCACAGTTCGGAGTTATTTTTCTTCTTTTTGCACTGGGACTAGAATTCTCTGTTGTGAAGGTTGGTCATGTTTTTATCTAAATTTACATTCTCTTTTATCCTGTTATGTTATGTAAAAAAAAAAAGAATAAAGAAAGAAATTGAAATTGAAAGATTAATAGTAATTTAAATGACTATGCAGATTCGTGTTGTGCGAGCAGTTGCTTTCGTCGGTGGATTACTTCAAATACTTCTGTTTATGTGTTTGTGTGGGATAACAGCCTTGGTATCCTCTCTATTCCCAGTTTCTTAGATTTGTGCACCTTTGTAATCACAATTCTGTTATACAAAGTGTTGATTGAAGCTAGGTTCCTTAGATATTATCGACTTTTCGTAATTACCATTTTGCTATAAAAAGTATTGATGTAATCTGGAATTTTGAATTGATTATTTCATCCTCTGTAGGCTGTTAGTAATTGAATTTGATCGCTTTTATTTTGGATGTCAATTATGTGTGGAGGGTCGTTTTGAGATGCTCAAGATTTTAGCTCAAACTAATACACGGGAATGTGAGAACAGCAACATGGTTAGGAGTTGTATGGGAAATAGAGAATCATGGTTCACCTTGTCCTGCCATATCTTTAGTGCTAACATTTAACTTTTAAAGGATGGCATTCACCTGACCTCTAGGATTTCCTTTATGGTCCGGTGTTATTCATGAAATAAGCTTTTCTTGTCCATTCCTTTCATTTTGTGCTAGTTATTAATATGTATAAGTAATATCTTTGCAGTTATGTGGTGGTGAAGCATCTGAAGGTGTCTTTGTTGGTGTGTTCCTCTCAATGTCTTCAACAGCAGTGGTACAACCTCCATCTGATTTTTGAATCTTGAGCCTCTTTTTCTGATTTTATGAGATTAAAGATGATTCCTGCTATGGAGTGCCAATTTGGTGTCGTTTTTCCTCTCTATGATTTTATACATAAATTTGGAGGAGTAATGTCATTTGTGCTATAGGAATCTAATAATAATTATTTCTTTACTCGCTTAGAGCACCAATCTTGAAGCTATATTCTAGGTAAAAGAACTTGATTTTTTATATGCAACCACAACCACATCCACAAACACTATCTGAGATCTTAACCCTCAGACTCATTTGTCCGTACTTGGTGCATAAAATCAAGGAGATTGCTACAGAGCCTTTGCCATGCTTTGCATGTATTCCTTACTAGTCAGGGTGGCAATTCTTATCACAACACATGCATGACACCTACTGTTTAGGCTTATCGTATTCGTGTGGTTATTTCGTCAATGCTATAATAGTTTATTGATTTTCCTCACTCATGTAGAAATAATTGACTTTTTTGGACAGTATAGACTTATAATAGTTTGGAAAGACAGGGTTTAGATTTTCTCCTGAGAAAATAATCAGAATTTGGATATGAAGAGATTAACTTCATTTTTTGGAGGAAGCTATCACTATGTTTGATATCAAAATTGGAGCTGACTTTTATGATGTGGTAGTGTAGTACAAGGTATCTTCATCTCCTTATTGACAATAGGTGCAGGGAATTACAAATATTCAAATAGCTTCTTAGACACTGTAAGGAACCTTTGAAAGGGGTCTGTGTTATTGTTCATGGGTAATCCTCCTCAGTAGTTAGCTTCTTCGACACAATAAGGTACCTTTAGAAGGGGACTATGTTATTATTGTACAAAGGTAATAATCCCCTTAACTGGTGTTACAACATATCAAGATGCTGCTGCTGCAATCAGATTACACCTTCCTATGATAAAAATATCCAAATTATGCCTCTAGATCCTTATGAATATGGATTGTTTCTTATCGAGTTCGAAGATATTGTGGCTGTTTATGATGAAAAAGGGATCTGTTGCATCTCTGAAATTTGCCCTACCAAACCACTTCATCTGCACCAAGAGGGACAAGAACAATATGATGATAGAGTGCTCTTAGTACTTGCATTTTCCAAAGGATGCTTCACTTTTTACATATGTGTAATGAGTGTGTGTGGTTGGTGTCTATTTTCACCTTAAAGAATCTGAACCTATTATAACTCTTGCCATGCATATAACAAAGTTCATGTCTTTTTTCTGCTGAATGCTGATCGCTTAACACAAGCTGATCCAATAACTTGCATGCAGGTTTTGAAATTCTTGATGGAAAAGAATAGTATCAATACATTATATGGGCAGGTCACCGTTGGAACCCTCGTTCTACAGGTTTGTGTCTGCTTAAGAGTGTTTCTTTGATACCTATGCATTTGAAAGTTGAAGCCTAAGTGCTCTAAGACCTGATCATTTCACACAAACATAATACTGACAGTTCTTCATGACAGTGCTTGTACATTTAAGTTTTCTATTTTGATTTTTGCATGACTAATGCTTCACTGAACTCTGACAGACACCTCTGTTTGCCAGGACTGTACTGTGGGTTTGCTATTTGCCCTTCTCCTATACTTGGTGGTACTTCTGGTGCTCTTCAAGGAATGATTTCTATGACAAAACTGTAAGTAGCAGACATACAGAATGATTCCCATGATCTTTATACTTGGAGACGGGTTGAAACTTATTTCCTCTGTTATGTGGAAATAGCCACTGAAGTTGTTGTATGCAATGTATCTAGTTTGTTCTCTAACTTATGCATTTAGTTGATGCTACTATTTGTTTCCATTTTAACTGACTTATACTTACGATTCTGGAACTGATGTGCTGCAAAGATTGGTTGGTAATGAGCAGGAAAACAGTGAAGCTACCTGTGGATGTCCTGTCGTTCCGACAATTAGATACTATTTATTTCTGAATTACCACTAAAATACTATCAGTTGTGAGCGATGAATTCTAATATTTTCTCTTACACCTTTGTGGCAAGGATATGTTTTGAGTTTTGACTAATTTTTGTAATTCTTAGCAACAGGAAGTTTTTACTTCTTCTTTCTCTATGATATTGGACTTTCTTTTCAATGATCTATTTTGTCATTTATGGGATCGTACTTTACTTTTACAGGTTGGTGGTGTTAGTTACATTCGTGACTATTTTGGCAATATTGTCCCGCACTCTTATACCTCGATTACTGAAGTTGATGATTAGTCTATCCTCACAGGTGCCTTTGCATTTGAGGAAATGTGTTCCATGCACTTTGTTCTGATATTTGACTTTAGTCTTCTTTGCAGACTAATGAACTCTACCAATTAGCATCTGTTGCGTTGTGCTTGCTCGTTGCTTGGGTTAGTTGCACTTCCCCATTTTTCATGTTTGACCCACTTATTTGATCAAGTTATCTACTTCTGTAATTTGTCAGGAAATTCTATATTGCAATTTTACTCCTTTCCAATCCATTTACTAGTCCAGGCAATACGCCTTTTGACTGCTAACTTATTCAATATATGCATGTAATGTGAACTATGTTCTTCCAGTGTAGTGATAAGTTGGGTCTGAGTCTTGAGTTAGGCTCCTTTGCTGCTGGACTGATGATATCAACAACTGATCTTGCTCATCATACTCTGGAACAGGTATACCTTTTCTGTTATTGTATGGTATTCTATTCTACCTTACATACTTTCCGGCATGTTTGTGTATGTATGTGTTTGTGTGTGTCAGAGAGAGAGAGAGAGAGCTAAATTGGTATTGATCGATTACTGAACAGTAATTTCCTATGGTTGGTTTTGTTACAAATGTTTTTCTTATTTTTATCGAGTCCCTTACCTTTTTTTGCTTTTTATACCTTTTCTATTACCTGGGAGGAAGACGTGAATTTCAAATTTTAGTAAAAGTAAAACTATACATAGAGATAGTAACTTAGTAAGGTGTATGGCTGGTGAAATTTCGAAAATTTTCTTGTGCTGCAGGTGATGAGTTCATCGTTTTATTTGTTTTATGAAATTAGAGATATAAAGTTCTACATCTTTTTCAATAAAATGATTGTTGTAGTTGGTTTTCCGCACACAAGTGTAGCTACTGGCAGTTCAAGTAGGTGGTAGAGATGCACACATGCCTTTTGCCAAGGCATGGTCAGATGACCTTCAGGGTAGCCATAATCTGGAGTTCTGTTTTCTGGGCCTTTCGCTCTTTGAACTTTACTAATTGCTTTGATCTGTTGGGTGCGTTCTCTTTGATGGAAAAGGGTGGAAAACATATATTTCAGAAAAGGTGGGGACATCTCAAATGTGATAAAATTTTCCCATCTTTTCTTATCCCTCCTTTTCTTATGATAAATTTGCAACCAAAGAGAATGCACCTTTTAAAGATATTATTTTCTTTTACTCCTGAAAGAAGAGCTCGAACAAGCCTTTTGTCCCTTGGGTTCACAAGGAATGGGACTAAGTTAGTGCTGAATGGCTGTACAACTATTACTAAAATTAGACTATCTATTTATTTACATGCTTGAGTGAGAAAATATCACATTATTTTCCCTTTTGTTAGCACTGACTGAGACCATTTAGGTTGTCTTGCACCTAATATTTTAATAAAGCTAAATATTGATCTGTTGCTGCACTTTTGTAATGGAGATCCTCCAATTGATCTTGAGTGTCTCCTCCAACTTCTTTAAGTTACTTTAGATTTGCCTGCAAATTTAGACTGTTATCCTGGAAAAAATAACTTTGCTACTCCAGTATTAAGTGTGTATGAACCCCTACCTTGGGGGTCATGTTAATTGGGTTCAAAATGATGTCACGTTGAGCTAATTTTTTCATGCATCCTCAGCTATAACCTTTTCATTTAGGCCTCTAGGTACCAAATTATGTTCTTAGTTGTCATTGTGCAGATGGTTCTCTAATCTGACTCTTTGTTTTGTAGGTGGAGCCGATTCGGAACTTTTTTGCTGCCCTTTTTCTAGCCAGTATTGGAATGCTTATTCATCTCCAGTTTCTCTGGAATCACATTGATATTTTGCTGGCAGCTGTTATCTTGGTGATTATTATAAAAACAGTTGTGTTCAGTTTGGTCGTGAGAGGATTTGGCTACAACAACAAGACTTCCCTTCTTGTATGCAACTTTCCAATGCTATTTTCTGAAATGTTGGTAATCATTGTTTAACCTGCAAAATTTGGTTTTACGCACTTGCAGGTTGGGATGTCTCTTGCACAAATTGGAGAATTTGCTTTTGTTCTTCTTAGTCGAGCGTCAAACCTCAAGTTGATTGAGGTGTTGCTTTATTTTTTTTGTTATGAAATGCCAATATATCCATTATATGGTAACCTTGAACAATTGTGTTTCCTTAATAAGAAATTGGTGGCCTATTGCTCATTACTCTTTTAAGTAATCGACTTTCGGTCGTGATCCTGATTTTGTTATGTTGTCCTTCCTGAGCCACCACTAACATAGGGTAATGAATTGCAGGGTAAATTATATGCTGCTTCTTGGGACAACAGCACTCAGTCTGGTATGCTAGACTTTTAGTTATGTGCCTTGGCAATATACCATGAATCATATTTCTTCTCATTCAAATGATCTTTGTCAGGGTCTCTACTACTGTCTACTCTTTATTAAGCTACATGGTTGCATCGACTTAGATTGAGGAACATGGTTTGTGTAAGATCTGTTCACTGGGGGAAGAATGGGATGAATAGAAAATAATTTACCATATGAATTATATGGGATAAATCTTTCCAGTAGTCCAAGAGCTTACCAGTATTAATTTCATGGATATGTTTGAAATAGGAAACAACCAAATTTGTTGATACTTTGAAGAGAACTGTATTTTTCATTTATAATCTTTTAGATCCATTGGTATTCTTTTATTAGGTTTTCCAAGTATGCCTCCATGCCTTTACTTCATCTTATCGTGGGTGGGTGAGCTAATAAATACTATACGCAGGTAACTACACCATTACTCTTCAAGCTAATACCTGCTGTGGTACATCTTGGAGTGCTATTACGGTGGTTTTCTCCTGATTCCACCTACGAGGTACTATATTACAGCAGCTGTGCTACTGATTCATCACGTCATACGCAGTTTGTTCCATGTCTGTCTGCATAGAGGTTTACGGTTTCTTGAATATGATCTTTGTTCCAGATTATTAGAGGGGAGAGTTTGCGTGCGGACAGTGCTAAGCATATATCTTTGATGGTCCACGGCTCTCATGATTCTTAATAAATATATATATGAACCAGAAGTGCAAATATCAGACTGACCTGATGGATGGTCTTCTTACTGGGGGACAGGTGATTAAGAGTGCTAAGGAGATCGACTGACTCCACTGCCCCCTCCCTCATATGCCATGCCGTTATCTACTGACATTTCTCATATTTGGCTGCAAGTTTTTCCAGTTTGTTGTTGATGCGGCAGGGGTTTATACAATCTACAAGTATATGTCCATATAGCAATTCGTTTATTATTTCTCTAGCCATATATTACAACTGGAAATTATTAATCAGCTTGTAAAGTGGATAGCTGTACATCCTGTACTATAATTGTTAAATGTATAGATTGCCAATTTTGTTTTTCTAGCTTTGGTTTAGCTTGGATTTATGACCGTGGAAATTTTGTTGGAGCTGAGGTCAGTTCAATTGCAGAATTCCACTAGATTTTCTTGGCTTTAGACTGATTCTCTCTCTCTCTCTCTCTCTCTCTCACACACACACACACATAATCGAACTGCATTTTCAACACGATAGATGTGATGCTGCTTGGATTGTTGCGTTGGAACTTGGACCTACTTGATCAGGTGCCATCAATTCGATGTCGTAAATTGAAGTTGGACTTGTACGAAAAATCGTGATGTCTGCTAGGATAATAAAAACTAAACCTAAATCATCATCGATAAGATCTCCAAAAGAAAAGAAAAAGATGATCGGTTAGAGGGAAGTGGATAAATACAAAGTTACAAAGTTTTAAGAACATTCACAAAAATTTGGATGAGTTCGTCTTATCGTGAGTTCATCCTTGTTTTTTGTTAAAATAATATATATTAGTTATGGTGAATAAGGATATTTAGATTTTGTTAATTTATAATTAAATTTATTAATTTTAATTTAATATTAGAATTTATTAATTCAAAATTATGGTTTATTAATTCATAATTATGGATTATTAATTCACAATTAGGATTTATTAATTCAAAATAAATCAATTCATAATTAGAGTTTATTATTAAAAATTAAGGTTTATTATTCAAAATTAGGGTTTATTATTTCTAATTAGGGTTTATTAATTCATAATTAGGGTTTATTAATTCAAAATTAGGGTTTTTATTCAAAATTATAGTTTATTAATTCAAAATTAAAATATATTAATTCAAAGTTATTATTTATTAATTTATAATTAAAATTTATTAAACTAATTAATTTAATTAGTTTAATTAATTAATTATAATTATAATTAGTTTAATAATAATAAATATATAAATTAATTAATTAATAGGTGGCCTCACTGTGCGCGTGCACAGGAGACCACCCCATCTCAAATAGCATCTCAACTCTAGGTTTTGCTCAGCGTCAATACATTACCATATTCATATATAATAACTCTTCAAACTTAGATGTTTAGATATTATTATATACATCACTTTCCACTCATTTTCAACTCACTCTATATTTATTCACATTTTATTTAAATTTTATATTTATTATTTTTAATTTAATGTAAATTAATTTGATAATTATTTCCAATTAACATAAGATAATTAATTATTATGCAAATATTATATAATATAAAATTGACAGATAATATAGAAAATTGAAAGAAAGAAGAAAAAAAGAAAGTATACAAACACACGGATATATATAGTAAAACAAAAAGTAAAAGAAAAAGAAAATAATAATAATAATAATAAAATATAAAAAAAATTATCACTTTTCGGCTACCTCTCAGGAGATAATGCATCCCCTCTCTCCTCTCTCCTTACCTCCCTTCCCCTCCCGTCCCCTCCCCGATGGTATATGCATGAGATGTATCCTTGGAACATCCCCAATGGCGAATGCTCCAAGTAAATAGAAAGGTCTGTATCAGTCATTCTGTGAGTTTGAGAAACAGACAGATATTTTATCTTGTAAAATACAGTTCTATGCTTAATTTCAAATCCAAATATCAAATGCATTTGTGAGTGTCGCTATGGCTCATAAATTATTAATTATGAGAAGTATTCGTAACAAATATTCTGAAAAGGCCAGTCAGTGAAAGAGTCTGCAGATGTCGACACGTAGATAGTTCTCGTTCTCTAAAACCAAATATCTTCTAATATAAATATATACAGTATTCATTTATGTTGTCATCAGATGCACAATTTTGATCAATAATACAACAATCACAACTAAAAATAGAATATTTCGTGCGTTATTATACTTTAGATACTTGAGATGTGCGTTGTTGACGATTCCACCAAATTACTCTACATTTTGTTATGTTTGTAAGTGTAACTGCGCATTCTCAAGGGAACTTAACCAATTGCAAACGATACAAATAAATAATTTCAACTAGCTGAAGAAACATGTACAGACCAGAGATATTTACAAGATTGAAAAACCTAAGAAACAGATCAACCATGTGTAACAAACAGGCCACACAACTGCACATAATTTGGCCTCGATAACACCTGCAATAGTCGAATCCAATCACCATGTCGTTGACCGTCATTGATGCAGCTCAGAAGAGCTTCGAGATTACATGACATGAAGTCCAGAATGCGGTGGAGGCAACCCTAAATAGGGCTGGATTTTGATAAATTCTGTTCCACACAGCACAAAATCTCAGTACGTGAGAACTTATAATCCTAGGAGTTGTACAATAAAGATCCGGAATCATAAACCCAAACCAATGTTCTACAGCAAAGCTAAAAGACAATAAATCATCACATACTCGGCCTATTGCAGCATGAAATGGAAATATATCCCGTCAAGATGGATGTAGCAGGTAAAGCATGATCAGGAATTATATGTGTGCAATGCAAATAAGAACAGCTGGAATTGATTAAGATAGCTCACCCAATGGCAGTAGCTCCCCAAGATGCTACATTATAGATGACTTTGCTTCCATCCCACGCCTTCCGAAGCTTACCCTTCTTCTTCTTTAAAGAGAAGGTCTTGCTCAGAGCTGAAACAATGTTTAATTATTAGAGCCCTTGTGTTCTATCCCGGACAAGTCAGTTATCTACAAATAGGCTAATTTTTCGGAGGAATTAAAGTGATTTATATTTTACTTGATCATTTTAATATAACAGAAATCATAAAACGTGACAAATGCGTAGTAATAGTTGGACTAACCTGCTTGAAGTTGGTTCGGTGACAAATCCTGCAAAACAGATCAACAAATATCTCAATGAATCGATATATACAAATAGTTTAGTCCACACCTAACTTAGTTGAAAATATGTGCATGGGAAAAAAGCAGCAAACTACTGTCTTAACTAGCAGGTCAAATAGTAATAATTTTCTGCAGGTCTGAACTAAAGGCAACTGACAAAGATAAAAGACCTTACCTTAGTTTGCTTAAGGGACAGGAGGTATGCAGCCATGAATGATGCTATACCATCCATTATATCTTCTTGCCCGACTAAAACATATTCTTCTGAATCCAACTCAACATTTCCACCATCCCAAAGGTCATTTTCATTGACCATGTCCCAGGAACTGTGTTCCTCTGCATCCTTTCATATGTTAAAAACAATGGTGATAGTACCAACTATATTTGTTGAGAGAATAGACAAAAAATTTGAATAGTGAAATACTAGTGTTTCTTTCCAAGCAATTTGTCATAGCAAATATCCAATTAAGTATACTAGAGGCAAATATGTATATAATTTTGAAAATACCCACAATAAATGTACATTGAACATGTGAGAGACCTCTTCAGTGTATTTAGTATTGCAATTTTCTTCCAATATATGCTTAATTTCTTTACCTCATAACTATTTCAATATTTAGAAAAAAACTACTTTTGTACAAAAGTAGTAATATGAGCTCTCTGAACATATATTAGAAGCGCATAAATATGTCAATAGCAAACATTTATATATGCTTATGATAGGATCTTTCTAACAAATAGATTTTTATATTGTTTCCAAATTCCAAGGAAGCGTCACATGCACCAAACTTCAAGTTTCAAGCTATCAGTAATTATAAAATCATACCAGCTATGGTTCCTGGAAGAGATGCCTTGGCATTTTCTAGTTTCTTGATGAAATCAGCACATTCAACTCCAGATTTCAAGAGGCCATAGAACTGCAACAAACAAATCAAATGAGATTTAGCAAGTGGTGAAGATTTATCTGAGCTTCTTTTACCCACCAAGGCATGAAAAAGTAAAATTGTGTAGTCAATTATCTCAAAGATCATATCCATAAATTTAGAACAGGAGTTAGCTAGATAGAGCATCCAATTTATGCCTACTGTTGTTAGCCTATTTTGAAAGCAAACAGTGTTCCTTTAAGCAAAAGAATGGAAAAGAAAGTCTATCTCATGTCTGAACAGCATTTGCATAGATTTCTTAATAATAATAAATACCGGAAAAGAAACCATAAACCTATATAATGAAGTGAGCAAAATCTCCACCTCAGTTGTGTCGGTATCATAATTGGTGGGAGTAGACGTTTCCGCAGAGTCTTGGGAACCTCTTGTTCACCATCAACATTATCATCATTGTCGCCATCATCATCACACCCAGAGGCAAGCTGCTGGAGGGCCCAATGGCATTGTTGCAGTACTGCTTCCAAGGTTTTCCTCTTCACTCGAACCTTATCTTTCTGGGCACCCATAACCTCTGTTGACTCCATTATTTCTAGTGATCCCTTCAAAATATGTGCAAAAGCAAAAACCAACAGGTGTCTCTTCTACAATAGAATTCGCTGACTTAGGGTTAGAGAAGTCTGCAACATAGCATCACGAGCATATATGTGAAAATGGGTTTGAATTTCCAAGAAATTGCATACTTAGTTTGAATTAATTAAAGATCATAAATACTTCGTTTGATCGGGGATAGTAAACTTTTCTAGAACTATTTAGCAGCTTCAATAAAGTTGCAACATTTGGACCAAGTTACACACACACATATATATAAATCTGAACATGACTATAACCTTAAGCATGTCAGTGCATTTTGTTATCGAAACCCAAGCTCTTGTTCTAAGTTCTAACTAGCTCTAATCAACAAAACTGGCACATTCTTAATTGAAATGGGATTCAACATCTGCTCAACATTTGAATATTTAGTGCTGACCCCAGACAAAATCAAATACATTGTCACGTCCGCCAATGCAGCATTAACACCCATTTTTGTAATGATCACAATAGCTAAAACTATATCTTTACCACCATCCACAACTTTCCACACCAATATGACATAACAAACAATTCCTACGATTAAATCAAGCTGCAGAACACGGAGGGCACTATCCGAAAAAGCACAGCAACCTTAACAGTTTATCTCGATGAGAAAACAATATCAAACAGCTTAGAGGGGCTGGCTAAGTTCATGGGACATAGTTCCGTCCGGGATAACATATCAGTCCGATTCCAATTTTCTCAGCTGAAGTTCAACGTTTTAATCTTCGGATAAAGCCTAGACTTCACCATAATCTTGAGCAGCAATTAAAACTAAATTAGAAAAGAAGAAAAGTATCATAAAAAACTTACCAAAACCTGACCATGATTCTCATACCAAAATAGATTTTCAAGCTCTCAAGTGGAAGAAACAAGTTCCGATCATAAATTCACAGAAGAATAAATACAAAAATATCTAAGCTTTATAATAAAGTAAATCCAACATACCGACAGCTGAAAAAAGTTATCGGTGGAGACTTTCAAACAATTACCTGTCGGTGGCCGGCGGGGTCAGCGGGGCTGCCGGCGCCGATGCCGACTTCTCCGTTTATCGATCGTCCAAGTGGGGTTTTAAGGCGATCGGGCCTTGGGATTTGGGAAGACGTGAATTTACTGGCTTTCTGCCGTCACGAATATCGGGCTGGGCCGGGTTCGAGCCATCGGGCTTAAAGAAAAGGCTCTTTGGGGATTTCCATTCAATGACGAGATGCGAGAGGTTATGTAGATATGTACTGTGGCTGTCTGCGTGCGTATATAATATAATAACACTATTTGCATATAGTTTGGAATTGTGGCGCAATTATTCCGTTTCTAATTCCATGCTATTATTTCATAGCACGGCCTGAATTCTATTTTCAAAATTATTTAGTTGCACTTTTCGTATTGGGATTGGTTTGTCAAAGAATATTCTTTCAAGATACATATTATGGTTGGAAATCTTTTTTTTTTTTTTGATAATTTAATACGTAATTTTAAAATCACACGCGGTGACTCGAACCCGAGACCTTTACTCCAAGATTAACCACTCTACCACTGACAAAATTTGGTCAATTAATACAAAAATTTAAAAGGTTGCCATTACCATGACTAAATCTTCTTGTTAGATTATGTCTTACCTCTAATCAATTTTTGGTGCTTCAATTTCTAAAAACTTGATGGACCAAAACAAAAGTTATTACGAAAACCTGTATCTAACTAAATGTGGCCGTCTGGCTAATGGTCGTGGATCAGAATTTGAGACCATGGTCGGACTACTCCACAAGTTCTTCATATAGGAAAATATGAATTTTCTTACTCTCAACCATCTATCTTGCATATTTAATTCATCATACATTGTAATACAAATTTACCTACAAATTTTTGGTAAAGTTGATTGATGGCTAACCCCAGCTTTGATCTTCTGAGTTGTATCCCAATTGTTTGATCTTCAATACTGAATGAGAGAAATCTATGGAGAACACCAAATTTTCTCTTCTCCTACTCCTATCCCGTATTTATAGTATTTTCTTTAGAATCCCAATTTGATTAGTATTTTAATACATCTAATAAATATAATAATTATATTCTATCGTGAAGATAATTCTTTTCTAAAATAATTATCTTTTGATATCTTTAAATATCAAATAATCATATATAAATTTGGAGATGTGTTAAATTAATAATATAATTAACAAAGTCCAGTCTCAGTAGGACTATAGGGGAGGACGAAAATTACTGTGTAAATATCTTATTGGGCCAGTCCAGGGATCAACTTCGATGAATAAAGATGAACTTAAAATGAATAAATTATTTTGTCTTCAACTCATAACATAAATTAATTCATAAATATTTATTCATTCCACTAAAGAATAAATATTGACTTACTCTTTTATTATCGAAGTTGAGTTGGACTTATACTTTGACTTACGAATCCTCATATTTAAGATATCATACATTCATTAATTATTTATATTATTCTGACTACTTAAAGTAATCATTTTCTTAAATAGTATCACTCAACCTTATTATCGTACCTGAGTTAACTCAACTTGTAGGGTTTAATACGATAAATTTTTTGAGCTTGTCATCATCCTAAATGAATATGATTATTCGATATAGATAACCAAGATGAAATACAAGCACGGTTACCACTCAAGATACGAAAAATATTGTGTTATCTCATATAACTCTCATCCGTAACAAGTTAAGTGATAGTCAACAACTTATACTCTTTTAAAATCTTATCGAGGTTTAGATCAACATAAAGTCACCGAAATCTACATTCTTCATGACGTTCAGATAAAAGAACTCGTCTCATTGTAATTCATCAATACGTCAAAATGTATCAGCATAACAAGCAACCAAGTCAAATTACTTCTTATCAACGTCATATTTTTATCTTTGGGATCCAATCACAAATTAAAAATACATTGAAAATTTCATGACAAGCATTCTTAAAGCTAGTTATCGTCACAAAAAACAACTAGAACTTTTCCAACAATCTTCGCTCGCACATATTCGAATACAACACATAAAATTCAAACAATAAATTTTGGCCATCAATTTTAAGAAAATGTATAAGAAGCTTTTATTAGTTGAAAATGAATAAGGATATAATTGCATATCATTTCAACATGGAGCCATGGAAGAAAATAACTACTTATATTCATGAAATCAAAATACTAGCCACAAATTTATTAACATATAAAAGCTAGCCACTGATGGAACGCCAACAAAATTATAAATATATATCCGAATATGGATTTGGATGAATTCCATCTCACAAATTTTTACCCATAAAACTGTCTACACAAAGAAAACAAAAACATGGTTTCCTTTGATGATGAAATAAAATATTTTCTTTAATTCATCAAATCACAAATAATAGGAATATATCCCTCATGAGTGGCGGCAACGTCACCCTAATAAAAACTATTTACATAATAAAGCCTACAATAAGACCCCAAGAAGAAGCACCAATGGAAACAATCATTCTAATTCTTTTTTTTAAAGGCTATTTACCAAATTCCAATTAAATAAAGGAAAATGGCCTTTGAACATATATCATAGTCTACTGACTATAACACTAGAGCTTTTCTCTCGATCAATATCTTCTGCACATGTCAGATTGATCCTTTCTTCAAAACCTCTCTAATTCACCAACTCCAAAATCCTAATTCCAACACATTTCATCTCATCGAAATGTCACCTTCCAACATGCAGCAGCTGCAGCAAACAAACAAAGCACTATGAATAAGAGCAACTTTATTCGTATGCAAAAATATTCAACTTTAATTATATATCATCACAGATTGATCTAAGCAGAAACACAATAGCAACATATGAATTAAGCATGCAGTTGAATTATGTTAAAATCTGTAAACTGAATCTAGTCTTCTTCACATTTAGATTACTTAGAATAACTCAGCAGAGTTTTGTATAAACAAAACCTAGCTTCCACTACTTAAATCATCTTGAAATATAAGAAAAAAGAAGTATGTATATTTAGAGAAATCTGCATCAATGTTTCACCTGAGACATAGGAGGCCTCAAGTGAGGGTCCTGTTGCAAGCAAAGCCATGCGCAATGCAACATCCGCTCCACCTCCTCTCCGAGTAGCAGCCGTTCAAGCATGGATCGACGTGTTTGAGAGGACATTCTCTTCCAGCAACGGCCGTGCCTGCTCAATAAACCATAAAATACCTACTAATTTCCAAAATAAGAATAGGTTTTGTTATATGTACCCATTCCGTGAGGCACTGCTCGCCCTTAGGTCGATATATATCAACAGCTTTCCTCCCGTGAGCAGCTCCACCAAGACAACACCAAAGGCATAAACATCGGCTTTCTCACTGACTTGGCCGGTCTGAGCATATTCTGGAGCTATGTAGCCAAATGTTCCGATGATTCTGCTCTCTGCTCCTGACTCCCCCTCAGCTGCCTGCAGTCGTGCTAGTCCGAAGTCTCCAACCTTTTCTCCACAAATTTCATATAACAGAGTGAGTGTAAACTGATTGATTTGGAGAGGAACTGTGTGAAACAAACAACGAGATTATTATAAAACATACTAATGCCTCGAAATCATGTGTGAGGAGAATGTTGTTTGGCCTCATATCGCGATGGACTATGCATCCAACTCTACACTCCTCGTGGAGGTATCTCAGCCCTCGAGCAGCTCCAACTGCAATTTTAAGACGCGCATCCCAATCCAGTGGTTTTTGATTTCTTCCTGCAGTTTCAAATGAAACTAAGAGAAGTCTTCACCATAAATGCTTCAAAGAAAGTTACTATACACCACTCAATATGTTCCATTATTCATTTTTTTTTTTTGAGATACCGCTATTCATATGTTCAAACTTCAAACATGGAAACATAATTTTCAAGAATACAAGGTTTGAAGATAGAAGAGAAGAGCATTCAGTTGCAGCATAGAAAGTTAACTACAGACAGCTAAAATACACAAAGCTCTAACTTAATCATGAAATTTTGCCTCATAATTCTTGATCATATATCAAATAAAATCTTTATATATTATCTATAATTTTACCATATAGATGGGAGTCAAGAGAGCCATTGCAGATGTACTCGTAAACAAGCAGCCGTCTCCTCTCCTCCACGCAGTATCCAATCAGCATCACAACATTCCGATGCTGTGCACAGCTCAAGGCCTGCACCTCAGAGCAGAACTCGTGGTCGCCTTGACTGCTAGCCAATTTATACTGTTTGACAGCTATAACCTGGCCATCAGGCAAGACACCACGGTGCACTGAGCCATATCCGCCCTCAGCCAGAAAGTTCGCCTGCAGAAATCCCCCCGTGGCTCGTTCCAGCTCTGCGTATGTGAACAGCCTAGGCGGTCTCCCCACAGATGGTGACTTGTGGCAACACACAGAGCAGAGTGGAGGAGGATCTGGACGTGCATTTCTTTCAAGTGATATTATCTCCCTCACATTCCTGCAGACGTCAAGACTCACATCCCTCGAGCCACTACTCGTTGCTTTGCTGCTAGATCTTCGCAGACATTCTTTTAAAAGCTTCCCACTTTCATCAGGTGAGCTAAGGTTGTCTTCCATCCATTGCTGGGAGCCTATGGAGACAGAGCTGAGGTTGTCACTGTTCGACTCAGAATCAGATCCGTTGTAGTAGTAGTGCTCTCCCAGTACTAATGGCTTCACCTTTGGCTCCCAATCAATGTCGGACATGAATGATGGAGACGGGAACATGTCTAGACTTGACATCAAGGAGAGCCTCTCGGGGCTGCTCGTTGGAGTCACATTTGGGACCTTAAAACTCTTCTTAGTTGATTTTGAATGCGGAAGCATCTCAGATTGCGCCCTTCTTGGCTCAGTCAAGTTCAATCTGAGGACCTTCGTCTCCGTCTTTTTAACAAGTACAACATTGCAGTCGAGCTGCTCAGTGCAAGAGTTAGCTTCTTTCCCATTCTCCTGTCAAATGAATCATATAAATGTTATGAAACAAAACACATGACATCAATAAATATATTCAATTTTAACAAGAATAAGCAAAAATTTAAAAGGGGATTGCATATTACTTGTCCAATACAACCCACTGTGCTTGAGTTCTCTTGGCCTCAGCAGCCACTACTCCATCTTTGGATTCATAAACGACTTTCATCTTCACCGTTACCTACAACAGCAACGGGCATCTCAAATGTGAGATGGCCTCATGCAGCAATAAGACAATAGCAAGATTAGAGAGGCAAAGCATAGAAGAAGCACCTTTTCAGGATCATAAATAAGGTGTAGCTGCTGCATCATCTGGTTGCATATACCTGTGATATACTCCTTCTGTTCCAAAATCGTTCCCGACTCGAATCTCCAATATCCGGTGGCGCAATCACTATGAAAATTTGAAAATCCCCATAGTCTCTTACCTATCAAGAAGAGCTCACTAATTTAGATAACAACAACATGAAGAATGCCATTAAACTCGAAAAAAAGGCCAGCACCAAACTTCTTTGAATTTCATGAACTGCTAACAACACACTAATTAAGAGGAACTTGCATTGCAATGATCTCAATGGATGGATGATTCAATTTAACCAAAAATAATAAAAAAGCATTGTTGGAAAAAGAAACATGTTTAGATGTTATCTACTTTCTTATATTGACTACACACATGAACTATAAATGCACATTGATTGCAAACTCAATCATGAATGCAATCCCAAAAATCGAGCATTTAGTAATAGCTTCGAAAAAATCATGGTAAAATAGAAGAGCAAAAAAGGAAATGTTACTTGAGGTATGAGTTGGGATGACCACGAGCAGCCTAACACAGTCCCCTGGCTGCACAACATTTGTCAAAGCCCAAGTTAAAGCAGTTCTTGAAACTTCCTTAGCAGCCCTAACAACAACAACCACCACAGCAGCACTGCTTCTACCAATCCCACTCCTTTGCCTCACACTCATCTCAATCACACCAACAAATTACCCCTTTCATCAAGTTTTGATTTTTCTTGCTCTTTGCAGCATCAAGAATCTTGATTAAGAGGAGATAAGTAGGCAGATATAGGGCCAACCAACAGCAAAAAATTCAACCTTGAGAGAGAGAGAGGGTAGTAATACTGTAATAGTATCAGAATCATGAAAAAGTCAATAACTGAAAGTGATTTTTATGAAATTGTTCATGTAGGAAGTGTGACAGGAAGGGAAAAAAGTGGGTTTGGACTATAGTTGAAAAGAGCGAGATTGGCACAGATGCCTGCAGTTTGGTTGTTCTTACGTGGCATAGCCAATTATTTGAATTGGGTAGGAAGGTACAAGACAATGGAGAAAATACCGCGGCACAGAGAGCGAGAGAGCTGAATTTGATGTGGAGAAAGACATAATTATCTAATCTAATTAACTAAGCCCACAACAACGCATAACAAATAGATTGGGTAATCAAGAAAGTTTTTTCTGTCCCTGCGACAAATTTTAAATTAAGGCGGTTCGCACGGTAGAGGTCGCGCGCTCGAACCCTCCCACTACAAAAAACGCGCGAACAATGACGGATTTAAACGCAAGAAATGGGGTCGCCATTCAATGATTTTAATAACGACGTATTAAATTAACGACGGATTTGAGACGTTATTAAGACGGAATTTGGCGGCCTATTTCGCTGAATATATAATCTACGCCATATACGCCGTTAATCCGTCGTTAGTTAACGACGGACATAATCCGTCGTTAAATTATGGATTTTATATTTTTTTAATGTACAATTTTAAAAATGTCACGATCCGTCAGAAATAACGGATGTTTTAATATTTATTTTTAATTAATATTACGACGGATACTTTCCGTCGTTAATTTTAATTTTAGTTTTATTTATTCTAATAATATTTACGACGGAATTTTTCCGTCGTTAATATTAATTTTTAATTTTTAATGCCAAGAAATTAAACGACGGATTATATAGTCGTTAGTCCGTCAGTAAATTTAACGACGGATTTATTACGTCGTTATAAAAACGGATTTTTCTATTTTCAATTTTTCACATATTTCAACGACGGATTGTTTCCGTCGTTAAAATTGTCCGTCGTTAGTACGTCGCTATAGGTTTTAAATTTAACGACGGATATTTACCGTCGCTAATCCGCCGCCACGAAATTATATTACGACGCGTATTCTTCCCAATTTCATTTCGCTCGCGCCCAATCCCCTCCCCCAAGCCCCACTACCCGCCGCTCTTCCGCCCCGCGCCGCCGCCGCCTCCCTGCCGCCGCCCAACCTCGCGCCCCGCCCGCCGCCCGCGCCCGCCGCCGCTGCCCCGCCCCCGCCTCCGCCGCCTACCACACACGCACCAGCCTCCTGGCCACACACGCCGCTGCCGCCATCATACCATTACCTGTGTATGTATATATATATATATATATATCTATTTAAAATTTATATTTATGTATGTATTTGTATATATGTATATATTGGTACATTATGTTTATGTATGAATTGGTACATTATTGTTACATTATGTATGTATTGTACATTATTATTATGTATGTTTATGTATGTATTGGTATATATATATGTATATATTGGTATATATGTAAGAATTGTCAGATATTGGTATGTATTGATATATTTGTATATATGTAAGTATTAGTATATTAGTATGTATTGATATATTGGTATATATGTATTGGTATATATTGGTATGTATCGATATATTAGTATATATGTTGGATTTACTTGGTTATTTAATGAGTATGTTGGATTTAGGTGCCCTTAAGAATTGGACATGAATTTTCAAATTGCTACTCTATCAATAATCAATCCTCACCATAGATTATGAATTTTCAATGATATCCTCTCGTTAGATTTTTCAATGATATCCTTTAATTTACATCATAGAAGCACAACAATTTTTTGCCAAGTTGTAATTAAGAATTTGGTTTGGCTATAGAATCATAAATAGATCACTTTTGAGAAATAAAATTTGATTAAGCATGTGCTATATATAATAAGTAGTTATGTAACATGGATGACGTGGAATATGTTTTAAGGTACAAGTGGAGCTTTTCATCCACAATGAACTCCAAGAACTTGAAGGATTTTCAACTATAATTATTCGTATACTACTTGTGCAATATAATTATCATCTATCGGTTTGTCATGTTGGGTGTTCCATTTTGTGTTCAATCATCTATTATATACCAAAGAGACAATTATAATTAGATCTAAGTTCGATTTATGTATGACTTAATTGAACCAAACGTAAATTGTGTGACTGGATTTCAAAAAGTATATAAAATTCAAAATCTCTTTTAATATTACTCAATGGTTAGTAAATGCGAACAAACCACCAAAATGAAATCGATCTTTCCTATCGATTTGGCAACAAATAAGTCAAATCAAGTATTATATCACCAAATTTGGAAGTATTAAAGGTTCAATTAACAAATGGCGACTCCACTATGTATCGCTGGCAAATTTATTAATAAGAAAAATAATGCACATCCAAACACCAAATAGTAAATGGTAGATGTAACTTTTCTAGCGACGGCAGTCCCCATCATATCAAAAATAAATAAATAAAACATACACTTTTTAGTTCTATATAATCAAGGGTGGCAATGTTAGCTCTAAAATCATGTAATTAAAGTTTTTATTTTCTCCCGATTTCATTTTTCTTGAAAATTTCTAAGCGTGGTGTTTCCAACAACATTCGACAATAATTTTATTTTTTCACAAACAATATTGAGTGGCCATATTAAAGGCGATCATTGGTTCCTCGATAAATGAGATATGGATTCGTTGAAAAAATTGAGGTAGCAAAGACTTGCTAAAAAGAGGTATTGGGTTCAAGTTGTTGATTATTGTATTTAAATTTTATTTTAATATATTCAAATTTCATTATGATAAATAACTTGTATCTAAAAAGAATATCAAATTCAAAAAATTAGATTACACTAAATAAAAAGGCAAACACCATATAAAATTAAAGAAACTAACCATACTTTAAATATATAATTCAATGCTATATTAAATGCAAGTCCTAAGCGTAGCATATATTTTGTGACTACAAGCCTCAGATTTTTACCCAAACGGCCGCTTTGCTTTCCAAATTACCACCCATCTCTATTAGCTTATACAAGAATTGGAGTCCACATGATTTAAGTCGATTTGTCTTAATTATAAAATGCTCAACAATATTTCTATCCACACCAAGATTATCTAAAAATTGAATAAAGTTACATGACATGTCGCATGATTTGATGTCAACAACAAATGAATTACTTTTTAGATATTTCAATAAACATGATTAGTCTTATTTTCTTTGATAAAGAGTAGCAATCACAAAATTCATCTCTCACTCCTTTCACATGTGATGTAGTGGTCACACCATTAATATTTATATGTATTGCTATATATATTAATGTTGTGATCATTTACATCACATGTCCCACACGTGAAGGGTTTGGGAGACTAATTTTGTGATTGCTACTCTTTATCAAAGAGAAATAAGACTAATCATGTGTGAACTTTTTCTATTTGGTGATTTATATTTATGCATCGATTTTATACCTCACAAATTAGTTTCATGTTAACATGCATACATATTTTATTTTTATATAGTATATGTCTCGTGCATTTCTATTTCTATAACGTGAGAACCTTTTGTTATGAAACGAGAAATAGACTTGGATCCGAATATGAGTATACTGTCTTTTGCATCTAAATATTATCCTAACATAACCAAACATTAGAAAATTATGCCGATACCTCTATTTACCAATAAATAGAGTTATGCGCATCTCTCTTTCACCTAAATTATCTCCTCTTACAAATGTACTTCCAAATCATTAACCAAATGTACTTCCAAATCATTAACCAAATTAAAGTCGGGCTTAGTAGTTGGTACTCGAATATTTGCCTCTCACTTCATCTCCCAACATTTGCGAACATTCATCTCCCAAGATTTGCTTCTCACTTCCGTAATCCCATTTCCCACGACAGAACATTTGCCTCTCACTTCCGAATCTCATTTCCACTTCCTCGTGATGAGTCGAATCGTGAATGGATGTATAAGCGTCCGAAGACTGTGGTGGATTAAATCATGATTTTCTTCATGACTTGAAAACTTCATCGAGTTTGCTAGTAATCAACTATCATTCATGGATGGGGAAAGATCAGTGTCCTTGTAAGAAGTGCAATAATATACCTTATCAAGTACAAGATACCGTGCGATATCACGCTTCAAAATTTGGATTTGTTCCAAATTATAACACTGGATCTTTCGAGGAGACAAATGTGAGTATAGATCCGACAATGCAAGATCACCCCGAACCTCAATCAAGCACGACGACGATGGTAATGGATGCCGCTGGTCCTCGCTTAACTTTGCCGAGCTCAAGAGGAACCAAATGCCGAGGCACGAAAATTTTACGACATGTTGACGCCGTCGATAAACCGTTGTGGCGGTTGCTCAAACCATTCACAATTGTCCGTTGTGGCTCGACCGAGTTGGAAAGTCGAGAATAATATATCCGAGAAAGGTTTTGATCAAATAATGTAACTCATGAAAGAGACAACCAGATGGTAATCTTGCACTGATGACTTCTACAAAGACGAAGAAATTGTTGCGTGGCATGGGATCGCTCGTGCACAAGATAGATTGTTGTCCACATAATTGCATGATTTATGGCACAAGATTCAAATTGACGAGATGTAAAGTTTGTGAGCATCCACGCTTCAAGAGCAATAATCGAGCATCCGAAACTCGAAAGAAATCACAAATTCCATGTAAGAAGATGTATTATTTTCCTCTTACCTCGACTACGTAGGTTGTATGCATCCGAGGCTACAGCCGAGAATATGCGTTGGCATGCATCGTCGATCGATGATGGGGTCATGCGCCATCCGCGCAGACACCGCATGGAAGCATTTGAACATGAAGTTTCCTTTGTTTGAATCGAGATTCGTAATGTTAGATTGGGTCTTTCGATCGATGGTTTCCAACCTTTTGGTCAATCAGACAACAATATTCTTCATGGCTCGTTATAGTTACTCCTTATAATCTTCCTCCATGGATGTGTATGAAGGAACAATATATGTTTCTCACAATTCTAGTGCGTGGCCACGTAATCCAAAAGAAAAGATTGATGTGTTCTCGCAACCATTAATTTCGAGTTAGTAGATTTGTGGGAAGCAGTGTCCTTACCTATGATGTCTCATTGAAACAAAATTTTCGGATCGTGCTGCATTGCTTTGGACAATTAGTGACTTTCTGCGCACTCTATGTTGTCTCGGATGGAGTACAGGTGGAAGGTTAGCTTGTCCACATTGCATGGAGGATATCAAGCGCTTACTTTACCAAAAAGTGGTAAACATGTCATGGTTTGATAATCATCGAAAGTTTTAAACCCGATCACCAATTCGTAAGGGATAGAAGAGGATTCGAAAGAATACGGTGATTACTAGTAGTCCACCAAGCGCTATCTGAGAAGAACTATTATCTAGGATTGAAGGAATGGGACTAGTGAAGGTGATCAAATGGGTAGTGATGCAATAAATAGTAGTGTTTCCAAATATTTTGGTAGTGGTTGGAGGAAGCGGAGTATATTCGGGATTTACCTGATCGAGTTCTCTTTTGATTCGACATAATTTGGATGTCATGCACATAGAGAAGAATGTATTTGATAATGTGTTCAACACCGTGATGAATATTCCGTAAGACGAAGATACGAGCAAATCAAGAGAAGAACTTAATTTGTATCGCAATAGACAGAGTTGAAGATGAATGAGTCGATTGCAAGTATCCAAAAGCTTCTTACACACTTGACAAACATGAAAAAAAGTCTTGTGCGAATGGGTGAAAGGTCTTAG